>JAZHYW010003162.1:0-59005 GCA_037355805.1 Ixodes ricinus
TGTACTTCGTTCATTACGTATTACTAATACTGCACTGTGGTACACTGGCAGTTGGTCGTCCGATATTTGATCTTTTTTATTATTATCTGTAATCTAGTCATTTCCACTCTTAAGAATTCAACCCTCGGTCTTTGTCAGTGATAATGAAGGTGAGGAAATGCTGTTGTTGACAGTCCCCATGGTTAAATTACTCAATGAGTTTTCTCCCAAATCTCTCTCCCAAAGACTTCTTCTAATGATGTATGTCCCAAAACAAAGACCGAGGTTGAATTCCTAAGACCAGAAATGACTAGATTATTGACTCCTCATCGTGACGCTAGTGTTTTTTAAAACTTTTATATTTAGAGTACATTTCCCTTTAGGACTGTCAACAACATTTCTGCATTATCACCGACAATGAGATAGGTAGAATTCCTTGTACCATAGATAAGTAGATTGATACATCGTCGTGACGCCAGCGCTTTTTATACTTTATAATTATAGTAAATTCCCTTTCCTTTTAACAATTTTCTCCTTTCCTTCTTCGAGAACGATGAAACCTTTGGGGGGCGGTTTTATGGTTTGTGCCATTTTATGTTCTGTTGCTCATTGAAAGGACTACTGAAACAGAGTCCTTTCGTCGTCTTCGGTGTTTTATTCTTTCAAGTTTTCGTATCACTTTAACAACACGCTTGTTTTCAATTATTACTGAACACCATAATGGTACAGCTTCGTAAGAAACGTTTTATGATTTGTGCGGTCGAAGGCTTTGTGAAATCTATGAATAAGCCAAGTGTTATCAGCTTCGCTTCAATGTTACCTAAAAGTAGTTTTTTCTTTTTTAAGAATGAAAGCTCAGTCGAGCGACCTTTCATAAATCCATATAAACAAGACATAATTATTGAAAACTTCTCACAAAAATAATTAGGCCTTTGATGTATGATTTTTTTCTAATCCCTTGGAAAATAGGGGTAAAACCGAAATAGGTTCATAATTTCCTCAGTCATTTTTATCACGGGTTCTTTTTATTGCAGTCCCCTTTGCTATCTGCATTTTTCGGAAGGCTTCCATACTTAAGTGCTAAATTGCAGATGTGCGCTAAATATGTTCAAACCGCCTGCAATACATGTTTAATTGGTTTTATTTGAAAGTCGTATATAGAACTTTTACTATTTCTTTAAGTTTTGAAAGGCTGAGAATACTTTCTTTTTGTCGGTTGAGGTAAAAAATAAGCTGTCAGAAACACTAAGCATATATCTGGAGGCACTCGTAGAAACACACCTTGAGCGGGCTTGAGAAAATGTTAATTAAATTTCTCAGCTAAAGCTTCTCCATCTATATCGTTGCCTTCAATTTTGATTTTCGTGATTGTCCCCTCGTCCGGTTCATTCTTAAGTAGACCATTCAATTTTTTCCACATAACATCGAATCTGTTTATGCGTTGAAATAAATTGTTAAAATATAAACGTTTTGCCTGCCTTAAGGTTAACCAATTTAGTCAATACGTTAACGTCTCTGCTACGTACGAATTGATGATAAAAAGTAGTTTTCTTATTTATTATTTTTCTTACTTCTGACGTAGCCCATGGTTTACGCGACTTGCGGGAAATAGGTTGCTATTGGTAGGGGAAGCAACGGTCGAATATCATAATAAACATATCAAAGAAAGTAATCAAATGCTTCGACAGCAGATACGCTTGACAGCACAGCACTCCAGTCCGCAGAAAATATTTTAGTTCAAAATGTTGCAAGTAGTTTGTGCTAATATTTCTAAAAATATATTGAGCAGCACTAGATTTTTTGTTTGTTTTTGCTACTGAAATTTACATTATTAAACATAAATATTGGCAGGTGAACGCTAATCGTTACCCCGATCACGCCAGCAAGTATCTCTGCGGTGGGAATATTCGTTAAAGTAAATAGCAACGTGTCGTGCACAAGCGCTAAACGAGTAGGCTGTGAAATAACATTAGACAATCCATGTGACAGATGCAATGACAGTAAATCAAGCTGATGTTCAAAGGAATTAAGCATGTCTATATTAAAATCGCCACCAAGATAAAGACTACAATTTATTATCATCACCAAACTTTAAAAAAATATTCAAAAACTTCAAGGAAGGTCGTAGTATTCCTACTTGGCGGTCGATAGACGTCAGGCAATACAAATTTGGCATGTTGCAAAGTTAAAATCCCATAGTCATTTGTTGTCGCTGTGAAATCATAAACTATTCTATATTCACTAATTTGTTGTTGCTGTGAAATCGCTAACGATGCTATATTCAAGGTCTTTCTTAACGTACATACATACTCCTCCTCCTACTTTGTTGCTACGATTTCAATTGCATACTGCATACTTATCTATTGATTCACGTCATCACTTTCGTTATACCGTGTTTCAGTAAGCATTATTATATTAAAAAATGTAAAACTGTCCAGAAAGATGCTAAGTTCATCAAACTTATTTCGCATAAATTAAACATTTTAATTAAATAAAGAAAAAGGCACGTTTGGTTGGTCTTTGAAAAGCTGACCAACCTCATTTGACACTAAGGTAAGATATGTCCGCCATAAACCCTTTTAATATACGCAATTTGTTGGCAGCTGTGAAATCCCTGCACAGTGGCGAACTAAAATCTCAACGTCACGGCACACTGGAAAAAACACACCCTCTAAAGAAGGTGATGATCGCAGTGACGTCGCACTTTCGACGCTCTTTAATTGGCTCGTCGGCTCGTAGTGTTGGCCGCGCTCCGACGTTCGCCATCTTATGGAATGACTTGCACGTTCCTTGATGCTGTCCCTCCGCCGTTGTGCAGTGGTTCCGACCCTCTAATAATCGGCACGTGACTTTTGAAAGGGGTCTATTGCGAGATTAAGTTAAAAGTGAACGCCGTTTACAACTCCCTGTAACGCCGAATTAGAGCGCAGCTCTTGAGGAGGAGGAGGGTACAGGGGGAGCCAAGCGACCTCGGGGGAAGGGGAAAGAGAGTCACATGGCCTCAGGGGGTCCCTTGACGTCACTGATGACGTCATCAATGAGGATGACGATGACGATGCGGGTGCCGATGACGTCATCAGTGACGTCACTGATGACGTCATCACGTGACCATCTGGAGGTCACGTGACCAGGGGGTCACGTGACCTGGGGACCACGTGACCTGGGGGACCACGTGATCTGGAGGACCACGTGACTTGGGGTCACGTGACCTCGGGGGGGAGGTCACGTGACCTGGCGGCCACGTGACCTGGGGGTCACGTGACCTGGGGGTCACGTTACCTCGGGGGGAGGTCACGTGGACCTCGGGTGGCTACGCCGACGGCGACGGCGACGGCGACGGCGACGGCGACGCCGACGCCGACGCCGCTCAAGCTCGAAACGGGCGCCTAAGAGCTGCGCTCTAAAAACTGCAATACCCAAAGAAAAATAACTCTATTTGTCGCAAGTCATCTTTAGGCTTTATTAGATGTCCTTGAATTCCGTCCTTCTCCCTTACAACTATCTTGCCGTTTTTATACAAGGCGTACTGGAACCTGTTTGTTTTCGCCCATTCTTTCGCATCCCATGGTAGTGCCTGATCTCGCTGCGTTAAGTTTACGAAGATATCCGTCTTATTCCGAGCATTCCTTATTCGTGACCGCCTGACTAGCCACATATCCCGTGTCGCCTGGCTGACAAAGTGAACAATGACTCCGGGGATCCTGTCTGCACGTGATGGAAGTCTGTGTGCTGCTTTAATTTGATGCGATATCAGATCAGGCACATCCAGGTTCTTTGGCACTTCATATATTTTAGACATAATATCTCTATTTTCGCTTGAAGGAATCCCATGCAAGTCAAGGTTCGGAAACGTTTTAACGCTATTATGATTTTGGGTACCAAAACTTAGGATCGACCTAAAAGGTACCCCAGAAGGGAACAAGATGAAACCCTAAATACCAACCTGAGTAGTTTGTACAAGAGATTTCGTGACTTAAACTTTAAAATGCTATTGACGCATCCAGGAACACTGAACATGCGAGTTACCTTGCCATTATCTAATCCAGAATTTGAGAATGTTTTAAATCTTTCATTAATTCCGGAGCTCCCCTTACGCAATAAAGCCGTATGGCTGATCGCACAATAATTCAAAATGCTAAAAAATTGCTCATCATTTTTAGGAGGTGTCTTTTATGTCGCCTGTAAATGGCACGACGGAAGGGACATGAAGGATATACCTTCAGAAGTCATCCGCCTGACCCCCCCCCCTCCTCCTCCATAGTACAGCAGTTTTACATCGTCCAGAGTCCAGACTGAATACTACCACCAACCATTTTCTAATGTACACGCTTAACTTTTTAAAGACATCCACAGATTAGAATTGGCGAAGGGTAAGGTTCTAATATAAAATATAAAAATATATTGACGTGCACGTGCCACTGTCGCCGAAAAAAAAATGCTTCCTCAGCATTTGTCAAAGCAAGTGACGGGTGGCTTATGCAGCCATCACCCAAAGTTTTTATATTGAAAGCCTCCAAGACCTCCCGCGCTATCTGCTCTTTAAATCGTCCTAAAACATTTGTATTAAAACACAGGCGCGACCGCAGCTGCTGCACTGGACTGCTACATGTCGAGACGGAGTCGTACGAAGAGAATTGCGGTGCTTCCTCAGTCTGTCATTAATGCAGCGTCCCGTTTGGCCCCCATTAGCCTTACGACAAGACAGCGGAATGCAGTACTCAACTCCAAAACGGCAGGGAAAAAATATTTAATTATTTCTTCCCACAGGAATAGACACCATTTTCCTTTCCTGAAAAACGTGCCTTCTTGCACAACTCTAACAATTTACTAGAAGCGCTGAACACAACTGGCATATCATTCCCCACAACGACGTTTTTTAGCATTACGGGACATACCGTGGAGGTACGGAAGGACTAAAGACCTTACAAATTTCTCTCGTGGCACCGGATTACATGGCCCACTAAGACTTTTAGCAAAACCCCTACACCTACTCCAGCACCCGCGCAGGAAAGTCTGCCTCTTTTAATCGTTTCATCTGGTCATTAAATATTTTTCCCACAACGTGGTGGCATGACTTGTTCAATGCTGATCTCAGGCAAGACACCTTGGTGCCTCTTTTTACGAGTTTTAAGAGGGCAGACTCAAAAGGTAGGAGGCCTTCATTTAAGCCTGGATTATATGAAAAACACACATAGTTATACATCAAACAAAGTGACCGATCTTAATATTGCAAGCGAGCGTCAGAAGAGAGTTTGAAAGCAAATTTAAGCTCTTTTCCACTTTTTCTGAAAATGGACATCACAGGTTCAATGGCATCATCGACTTCGACAAAAATTTGAAGAAAACAAAATCGTTCAAATACCTACACTACAAAAGAGTGTCACCTTACACTCTTTTGTCCCATATAGTGCACCCCAAAACTTCAGTTCGACGTACAGCACACTATAGTTGAACAGACGGCCCCAAATTTAACGAGGGGCTTGATAATGGTGCGTTTCAACTTATTAAATAGCTCAGGTACGTATCCAAGACAGAAGTGAGAAGACACTGAGATCTTGGAGTAGGACCAAGAAAACCCCGATTTTTTTTTTGTAGTCAGTAACACGTACATTAGCTATTTTATTAAGTTGTACCACACGGCTATCAATCCTCCCGTGAAAGTTAGCAACGTCAGATCGACGTCAGTGCACTGTACGTTGAACTGAAGTTTTGGGGTGTCTTAAATGGGACAAAGGGTGTCAGGCACGTTGCCAGGGGGAGGCCCATGGGGCCCGGGCCCCGCCCCCGGAATCTTCCATTTTGCTGGGACCTCCTCTCCCCCTCCCCCTCATACAGCATTTTGTCATGGGCGAGCCCACCGCCACCCCCCCCGGAACAAAATCCTAGCTATGTGCCTGAAGGGTGTAAGAATACACCCTCTGTGTATTCTTACACCCTTTGTCCCAACGATGTTGAATAAACGTGTGCATTTATCTAACGCACACCTTTATCCGCTAGAGTGTGAACACTATTTTAGAGCGCAGCTCTTAGGCGCCCGTTTCCGGCTTGAGCGGCGTCGCCGTCGCCGTCGCCGTCGGCGTAACCACGCGGTGCATGATGGGTAAATTTCCCCGCTAAATTTAGCGGAAAATTTTCCCCGCTAAATCTACCGGAAAATTTTCCCCGCTAAATCTAGCGGAAAATTTTCCCCGCTATATCTAGCGGGAAATTTTCCCCGCTAAATCTAGTCAAAATTTTCCCCGCTAAATCTAGCGGAAAATTTCCCGCTAAATCTAGCGGAAAATTAATTTTCCCTACTAAATCTAGCGGAAAACTTCCCCGCTAAATCTAGCGGGAAATTTTCCCGCTAAATCTGGCGGAAAATTTTCCCGCTCAATTTAGCGGAAAATGTTCCCCGCTAAATTTAGCGGAAAATTTTCCGCGCTAAATTTAGCGGGGGAAAATTCCCCCCTCCTCGAGGTCACGTGACGCCCAGGCCACGTGACCCCCCTCCCCGAGGTCACGTGACCCCCCCCCCCCGTGCCTTCCCCTCCTCTTTAAGAGCTGCGCTCTAATTCGGCGTTACAGGGAGTTGTAAACGGCTTTCATTTTTTTACACTCACTTTCCAGAGGGCCCCGGAGAAACGTCAAGCTGGGCAAGAAAAATGGTGCTCAAAACCAGAGCTACACACGTACCAATACAGATGTCATTCTGTGGCAGAAAAATTCCATCTTCCCACCCAACGAGCATAGACTTCGTGCAGAAATTAAGTAGCTTCTTTAAACTTTTGGTCGACACTCGGTTAGAGTCCCTGAACTTCACTTCACCGGTCGTAGCAAGGCGATTATTTATTGCTACTAGAAAATCCTGTTGAGGAATGGAACAGAACAAATTATCGAAGTCCAAAGAAAACAAACGACATGTTTTCAGATAGTCATCTTTTAAGTGACCAGGAGAAAAAATCAGAAGGGCCAGGTCTCCCTACACAAGGGCTGAAAGAGGCGACGGGGGTTTGCAAAAAAGTTTGAACAGCCAAGTAATTGGGTGCTACGTAAAAATATGTAAGGACGGTGGTGCTTCCTACCTCCATGGTGTGACCCTTGTTGAAAACTTCACCTTGCGGTATGATGTGCAACTTCGTTTCTGCGCTTCTAGTAAATTTCCACAACTATGCAAGAAGGTCCACTTGTCAGGAGAGTAGAAGGGCGTTTTTTCATATCGGAAGAAACATGCAATCCCCATACGTATACTGAATTTTGGTGTTTTGTGGTAAGGCCTGTGTAAGCCAAACGGGAGGCTGTATTAATGACAGAAGGCAGGAGCACTGCAACGCTCATCCTATGACTCTGTCTGGCCATTTAGCAGTCCAGTGCAGCAGGTGTTGGTACGGTTTCGTGTTAAAAAAAACAAAAGTTTTAGGGCGATTTGAAGTGTGGAGAGCGCTGCTGGACATGGAGGCTTTCAATATAAATACTTTGGGTGGTGGCTGCATAAGCCACCCGTCACTTGTTTTGACAAATACTAAAGAAGCGTTCTTATCGGCAACACTGCCACGCGCACATTTTTTAAAATTTAAACGCGGGGGTGGGGGCGGGGGGGGGCACCATGAACAGCGCAAGTGCAGCAGCTGGCGAAGTGACTATTCTTTGTTGTCTTTTCTTAAGTCGTATTAAACATCCACTTGTGAGTAAGCGCTTCACTGTCGTACCTGTCCTCTTTTCTGCCCTGTTTTTTTGTGCGCTTTTCATTTCTTCATTAACCATTACCAACTAGCCCGGCTTTCGACCTTACATCAAGGGTTTTCTCCACTTGAAGCAGCTCCTATTAAAGCATATCAGGAGGGTATTATGACCCGCCTGTAAGTGTATGTGCATCAGAAGTATAAAACTCCAAAGATCTCTACGATCAGCTCGGGAGCAATGCAACCAGATCTCGCAAAAATAATAGGTCGTTCAAAGTAATGGGAGAAACAAAAACCTTTGAGAAAAAAGCGTTAAATGTAATATTTTGTAATCATCAAAAGTTACATTTTATTGACTTTCCTCTGTGACTCGTATAGAGAGTTGACAAATTAACGTGTCCACGCAGAAGAAATTGCACGTTGCATTGGTTCGCGCATTTTATTCAGCTGACTTCACACCGTAGACACGATCGCTGCAGCTGTATGACTTGAGGCTGGTTTTGTGCTCCCAGGGCATATAGTTGACAACGGCTGTACAGATCATGTAAGGCTGCAAAGAACAGAAAGATGTCACAACTTCAAAGGAAAGCACCAAGCGCCGGGACAAAAATTAGGACCCTTCGCTAATGGGGGGGGGGGAGGCAGCTGATCGCAGTCTAAGTTTAAAGGGGGTTTGTATATCGTTACGGTAACTCCGATTACGATAACCGATAGCTCTCTGTCTCCTTTGCAAGTGGTTCGTATTGGTATCGAGTATCGTTATCGGAGTTATCCTAACAATCTATTAAAACCTCATTACGTCCGGTTCGCTTTGCTGCCATCCTACATGCAGTTTTTACGAGTTACTCGAAAAAATTATCGAATACAAGTACAACGCCAATTGGAAAAAGTATTAAAGTAAGTTCTTTGATTACTTGAGACGAAAAAATGGATCTTGCTTGAAAACTAAAGTAACTTACTTATCCGATTGCTATATATTTTCAAAATGACAGATATTTCTGCCGGTTTGAAAACGAATATCGTTGTACTGTTCATTGGTGGAGTAGAATAACCAAAACACAGAAATGTTTCTTCTAAATCTACCAATCTTGGAAAATCATCCTCGGAGATTCGTTGTCAGAATTTTTTTGTTAGAAAATTGTACACAAGGGGCGCCATTCGCAAGGGGACGAAGAAATACTAACGGATACAAGTTTTTTTGTTTACTTTCAAAAGTAATTTGATACCTAACGTAATTGTTTCCTCATAAATATACTCAAATGATTAGGGAATTACTCCTACGTAATGGATTGCCGGTAATGTGATCATATATGTAATGAGTAAAGGTACAGACAGTGCGAAGGCATTGAGTCAGCAAGCGCATTACGACTGCACTGTATAATACACAGCATTTTTTTCCAAGAAAAAAAAATTGCAGGTTTGAATTCCTCGCAATAATGGGACATAAATGACGTATAATAAATACTTTATAGAAAGGCAAAAATAAAAAAAACCTTCAGAGAGAAAGAGTCGCATACTCACAGCATCGACCTTGACGTAGCAACGTTCCCAGCTGTACGAGTCCACCCCAATCACGCAGTTGGATTCAGCAACCTTCATCTTGAGTTTGTAGTTCACACCCGCAATTACCTGCAAATATAGAAACACAACATCATGCGATTTCGTAGCTTATGAGCGCGAGAAAGTTTAAAAACTCCAAATACGATGTGGCACACGGGAAGGATGATGAGAACTTTCAATTTAACTTCACATATACCTCTGCGCTGGAGCATTTATGTGTATTTTGAAACTCAGATGCTGATAATCCCCCATTGAAACCTTTTCCCTTCTAAAAATATTCTCCAAGTCTCGGGTAGAAAATTAAAGCAGTTCACTTTTTTTAGACAAAGACCAAATTGCAAATATTAAAGTTAAGATTCCAGTGAACAATACATTTTGAAGCGCCGATAAACTAGAAAAGGGGAAATTATTTTTAAGTTAGTGCTTAGTAGTTTTTTCCGCTGTTCATGCACCAATACCAACAAACATGTTATGATATGTCTTTGTTTCAACTTTGTTTTGCTACCGAACCACGTTGAAGCCTCAAAAGATGAACTCGCCAGGGTGAATGTTTTGTAAATATGCGTGATGCTCAATGAAGGCGTTTGCTGTTACGGCATGTCGGTACACAAATATGTACCCTGCGGAGAAATTACGCCGCTCCTGCGATCACACGTGGCTTCGAATGTTTTTCGTTTCAAGGCGTGTTATTAATAGTGCTGTAGGTCATCGCGCTGCGTGCAAACAAGCCTGCGTTTTGCCGCATCACGTTTGTCCCGTCGGAGTCGCGTAAACCAGAATGGCGTTGGGTGAAAGCGACCTGCGCATGCGCCGTGCCGACAACAGCGCCATCGCAGTGGGGTGACTTCAGACTAGTAGTCTTGTACACACTACTCGAAAAGGTAACCGATTACAATTACCAGTTACTCTCGGTTAAAATGTAGCCAATTAGATCACTTAAATCACTCAGCAGAAGAATAATTGACCGTTATCTGAAAACAGTAACCGTTACTTTAAAGATTACCTGAGTTTTTAAAACGAAATATTTTTGACCGGTTTGATAACGGCTCTTTTGTATTGTCTGTTATTGTATTTGATTCATCAAAATATAATATAGTTGTTTTCTGAATTCACAATTTTCGTAAACCTATCTCCTTCAGGTAAAGACTTGGTTCGAGGATTTCTCGCTATTAAATGAGTACAATCAAAAAGCGTTATTACAGAAAGGAGCGAACAGAGCAACCGTTACAAGTACTTCAAAAAGTAATCGCATTGAACGTGCCTAATATTTGTTGATAATTCTACTTATATCATTACAAAATTACTCTAAAAAGTTGTCGGTTACAAGTAGGGCTTGGCGTCGGTTAAAATTTAAGCGACTAATCGCCACGCTTCAATCGATAAAAATTGATGATTGGTGTGGTGCATTTCCACGATAATAAGTCTAAAATGTCCCAATACATGATTTTCTTTTGACGTTTTTTGACTGTGTGACGAAAAGCGCAATAAACAAAATGCAATTATGAATCAACCTTGACGTGTACTTTAGAACAGCTCAAAGACACTCTCACTCAAAGATGATTAATTCAGCTGCATGAGGCAAAGAGCTTCGTTGATGTGCCCCGGCATGAGCGACCTCTATAGCCCACAATAGTCTCTACAGAACTAACCGTTCACTCGTACGGCATGGAAGTGGCCGAGACATGTGTAACGTCCTGAACTTGTCCGGAGGTACTACTCCCGGCCCCTACGGTTTACTTTAGGTTAAATTTTTCCTAAAGATGTCCTTCATACACGTGTACTCGTCCACGTCTGCGTGGTGAAAGTGTTTGATTTTTTTTTCTTTCGGTTCGTCAAAATTTTACCGATTAAGGGTTACAAAATGAGACCTGATTAAACCATTAATCGATTCATCGGTAGGTTGATCGATCAATTTACCAGCCCTAGTTACGAGTCATTTCCTTGCATGTAACGAGTACTATACAAGTTTGCTTCCGAGCCGCATGTTTGTCTATAAAGGAGGCGTAGAAAACCGTCCACATCTTGTGGGCGCGTTACCTGAGACTCGACGCTGATGAGGGTCATGAGGGTGTCGAAGTTGGTCCTGTTCTCGACTTGAGAGGAGATGGCGAAGTGTGCCCACTCTTTGTAGCGGGGGTCCACGTCCGGGTGGTGCTTCCTCCAGACCCCGGGAAAGGCCGAGGAGACACAAACGACGCCGAGGACGACAAGGAGCGCTGCCTTCACGATACTCATCTCGGAATGGCTCTGGCGTCGAACAGTGAAGCTGCGCTACTCTTTCGAGCCCATTTATACCATCTTTAATTGATATCGGGCGGTGCAATAACATCGTGCCTTCGTTATCTGTGATACATTTGGAGGCATGTGAGTTTCTAATTTCACTCGTCCATGCAAAATGGAAACACTTGACTTCACAAAAGTATCATAGATAATGGAAATATACCCACAAGATGTCCACGGCCTCTGAACGTTATCAATACACAAACAGGTAGCGCTGCTGTGGGTCTGCCGCATGCACGCTTCATATTACGCTAACCTGGTGGCTGCCCACACCCTCTCTGGCAAAACGCGGGCTTTCTTGTAAACAGCAGGTTAGTGTTTCACTATATTAATAACACGCCTTGCAAAAAGGAACTCTAGAAGCCACAGACGACCACGGACTGTTGTAATTTTTACGTAAGAAAACTATTTCAGTACCAGCCAGCTGTAATAGTAAATGCAATGCCTACGTTGAGAATCGTGCGCGTTCCTGAAGCATTCATTTGGGAAGTTAATCTTTTTGGTCGTCATCACAATTCAATTGTGAAACACGAACTCTAGAACAAAATTGACAAAATGGGTGTCGGGATAGGTGCATGAACAGCGGAATATATATAGGCATTAACTAAAGCTTAACTTCCCTCTTATTCGTTTAATGACGTTCCCAAATCTCTGGTTTACTAAAGTCTAACATTATAGTTTTATTTTTATCTTTTTTTTTGATTTGGTGAATATCTAAAGTAGTGAATCGCTTTATGGGGAAGAGGTTTTAGTGGGAAATCACCGGTGTCTGGGCTTCTAGATACCTATGATCCTCATTTAGTTATGAATGAAGTGGACGTGAAATCTCTCACCATCCTTTCCGTGGATATGAACATACCATTTTTTTTATTTAGAGGTTTTTAATTTCTTCGCATTTATAAAGTGTAAAATGTCAGGATGTTTTGTTTAAAACGTGTCGCTTGTCACCCTCCCCCCCCTCCCCCCATCGCCTGGCTACGGTGTTTTTCAGTGTGACCACTCGGATCAACGTGGTTACACAAGTAAGGTGATGATGCTTCGTTCCTTATAATATAAGATACAAAAAGGAAACTAACATAACTTACATAGAATTTAAACAAATTTTACAGTTTTCGCTTTATTTCATTTCGAAGGAACGTCCCACAGAAAGTGAAAGGGCCTTGTATATCCGCAAATAAAACAAAAAATGTCAGGTTCTCAAATCGACCTTGCAAGCAAGTAAAACAATGTCATAATGTTGCGATACATTTTTTACGTCGATGTGTTGCCTTTCATAGATGCGCGAAATTAGAAGCTGACATGCCTCCAATTATATCACTAATAACTAAGGCTCGATGTTGTGTTCCGCTCGCTGTCAATTCAATGACGAAATATATATTCCTGTAAGGAGGGCAAAGTAGAGGAAATGAAGAAACACAGACTGTCTCAATACACAAACTTAACGGTGCTTGCGTAGGCGAGCTGCTGACCAGTCAGAGGAAACAGAACCAAAGACGATGTTGTGTTCGTCTCCTTTTTTTTTCTTTCTCGTCGTCTCGAGTGTTTTTAGTAGGAAGCAATCTCCGCTGTTTAGTACGAGAGACGCGGGATAATCGTGTGTCTGAGGATGTAAGAACGATCTAAAGAAACGTCTAGCTGCAACTTCTCATTTTTTGAACATAGCAAATTAAGAACACAATAATGTAAGCAACCTAATATCCAACAAACTTCATAATGTTATCCATGGTGATATTCTTTCGACTGCGGGAGTATATATTTACCAAAGTACTCAGTATCAAGCACAACTACAGAAAGTATATCTTCAGCATAACCACGATGTTTCAGCATCTTTTCATGAAGACAGTGGATAGGGCTAAATTTCTTTATCTTCGAGGTAAACTCTGAGCAGAATGGACAGTTTTCAAAAGTGCACGCCGTTCGGTAGCTGCAGCAGCAATAGACCTCTTGCAAAATTGGAGCGATCCTAGTGCCCTAGAGCCGCGCAAAGCATCTTGGGAAGCGAACGCAGGGTATCGGTTTCCATTTGTTTGCCTCGTTTCACAAAAAAACTTTTTCGAACAAAAACAGCACATGCATGTTCGAAGATGTCACTTTCCTTAAATTTATAATACTGTAGGCATTAACTACCAACCTAAATAGAATGCTGGGATACGTTTCTTTGGGGGCCACAAACGTACCAAAGTTTTGGTGGAGGTAAACAAAGGGAGAAGACGTGTCCTGGGCCTATCATACTGTTCCATCGTCTCAATGCCCTGAGATTCTTAAATGATCCGTGTCCATAAATAGTCATGCTGCACTCTGGAGTTGTAGCTAGGCTGCCAGAAAGGTATGGGACACTTCCGGCTGTACTCCTACTCCTCGCTAATTCTAGGCAGGTCCTACCGGCCGCTTGACGTCGGTGTTTCAACAGGGGCTCTTACGAACAAGAATGGGTGAAATAAGCAAGCGTTGATTTTAGTCTGTTTTGCCTTCTGTGCAAGTGTGTGCACGAATTTGTACATAAATTTGTACACTTGTGTATATTCTTTATTACATTTGTACAACAAAGTTGTAGAAGTGTGTAGATATTTTATATAAATTGTGTGCAAATTTATACAAATTTGTACACAAATTTGTACACAAATTTGCCTTGTGTACAAACTTGTGTATATATGTGCGTCTGTGTGTTACCCTTTAATATTTTAATCTCCACTCATCTTTACTGAACTCCTGGGTGTCCGGCTGGCAGGCGCACGAGAGTACGGGTTTTAACCTTTCTGTACAGCCTTGCACGCCACCCAGGATGACATTTTTGTCTTTCAAATGCATATAATACAATTATTAATGACGTTATCAATCAATTTCCACCATATTCAACTTGGAGATAGCTAAATTTGTAAATCAATTATTATTATTATTTTTTATTATTATTATTATTATTATTAATATCATTGAATGAAAATTAACTGTGCCCCACAGTTAATTTTCAGTTGGCTATACATTGTTAAAAATTAAAAGCGCAAACACCAGGGAATAGAAGAGGAGACAGGACAGAATGCTTACTCCAACTGAGTGTTTAATGCATTCCCCGTAGAAGACATTATTGCTGAGAAGCACTACTTCGTTAACGCCATAATCAAAATAGAGTCCGTGCAACTCCTCTCCACGGATAAGGTGTAGAACATATCCTACCGTGGCCAGAGATGCTACATAACGCAAGGCATGCTGGGATTTTCCGAAGTACTCTATTCTCAGAGTCCGCCATTTTTTGGGCACTTACTCTGATTACGTATCGAACACGAGGTCTGCGTCAGCGTTCGGCGTGAATTAAGCTCAGCTCGCGCCGAAAACGAGTACAGTGTCGACGTTCGGTGAGGAATCGGGTTCAATCACATGATTCTTGCACAAGAAATGGCAACGTATCATGTTGCTTTAGGTGGTTTTGAAAAGGTCCATCGGGGCAAGATTGCTGATTGGTGTGAAAGTACTTAAAGTCAGCTTATTTCTTCTTGCTGTTGGCTAAAAACTGTAAAATGGCGCCCAGGGCCGTTATCGCTTACTAGTATTAAGTTTCAAAAGCTTCAGATATTCAGGAATCTCTTTAATTGTGTTGAAAGAACAAAATAGACAAACGAACAATAATATACGCAATTTTCAGAAACACTGAGAAACAGTATTCCGATAACCGTGATTATTTTTCAGATATTGCACAAGCCCGTGACAGGCGACGAGTGTGACTCGCACAATGCCCTTCCAATCGGCGTATCAACCTGCACATTGTCTCCGATGAAAGATGCGTGAAATCTTAACAAGCGCCCTATACTCGAAGTCTCACTGGTGACAAACAGCTTTCAATATCAGAACGTGGTGAAACAATTCTGCGACAAAGAGCTATTAATAATTGCATGAACCTTGTAAACCTATTGTGCTTTATCAAATCTCTCGATTGGATCGCGCACTGAAGGTGCGGAGGCAAAGTTCGCATACAATCGAGCCAGCATGATACCGCTCTTGCTTCGCTCGACATCATACAGAACCCAAGATGAATGTCCCGCAGGTAGCCCTCGTCTGCTTCGTCACCCTTTCTCTGTCATCGGCCTTTCCCGGGATCTGCAGGAGACACCACCCGGATGTAGACCCCCGCTACAGGGAGTGGGCACACTTCGCCATCTTCTGCCAAGTCGAGGGCAAGACCAACTACGACACGCTCGTCACGCTCTTCATTGTCGAGTCTGTAGTAACTGTCGCCTTTAGTTCTTTTATTTCAAAATACTATCATTCCCTCAGGGGACAATGATAAGATCGACACTCTGTTTAGAAACAAATCAGCGTTTGGCCACACTGGGCACTGCACGTGCCTAGAAACCAAGTCAGATAACAAGAAAAAAAACGCCCTGATACATAAATGTTTGAATAATGCGTTAGCATGTACCGACATGACAGAAAATAGCTCACGGAGTCCGTCTGTGGACAAAAGAGTGGAGAGAGGGGGTGACGTCACGGGGTCGGAACCCAATGGGCGCTGACGCTGGCACGAGTATCAACTTGCAGGTGCGCGGAGCGCGTATTCCTTTTTTTCAGCTACAAAACAAAGTACGCACAAACTACAAGCCCTAATTCAAGTAGGCGGCAAAAAAAAAATTAAACGAAGATCTATTGGCGGATTCTTAGTGAATGCCTTAGCATGACCCTTGGGAAACGTCCCACACGGCCTCCTTTGGGAAACACTAATACCCTAACGAAGCCAAAAAAGACAACAGTAAATAGAGGAAGCAAAATAGAATGCCAAAAAAGAAAAGTGAAGGGGTCAGCGTTAGCATTTTCCAAAGTGGGGCGTGTGTGGTGTCTTCAAGGGTCATGTTAACGCATTTCCTAAGGATCCACCAATGGATCTTCCTCTTCTGCAGGTTCCTAGATGCCTCGTAAGAGGCAACAAATAAACAGAACAATTTCAGCGAACGGCATCAGACATCGTCTTCTTGGAGGGAGTTTCAGTCGCTGATTGTTACAGGAAATAATTAATATTCAAAAGCAAATAATTACCTGAGTCGCTTAAGAAAACGGTGAATACCACATGTGTTCACGCGTGACGAGTGTGTAAAAACGGAAGATGGAATGTATTTCGTACCAACTAAAGGCATATCGGCTTTCACAATCAAATGCTGTGCGTCCTCTAAGCATTTTTAAATGAGCACATATATGAATTTAGAAAGTCTATATGTTCTCCACGAATATTTGTTAATGGAATGTTGACAAGGCTGCAGACACCGTTATATCGCCCGAGAGGGACGTGAGAGCATCAGAAGTTATAGTGTAAAAGTCGAATAAGTTAGCACCACTGGTGACGTCCCTCAACATGATAAAGTGGATGTAAACTATGGTGTTAACACTACAGACATTAGTACCAGGAAAAAGAAAGCCCTGCTGCAATTGTGTGGAATATACTGGCAGAAGCCAGTATCTTTGAGATATGATTTGACTATCTGTTCATCTAGTGACATTATGATAAAGACCTCGGTAGCGTGGAGTATTGTTACAGTCAATTTTTATTTTTAAAATCACTCTAGTAGTTTAGTCACGATGAAGCCTGAAAGCGACGAAGACCTTTTATTTTCTACAAACGACTTTGTGTTTGAGAGTACCCCTTTGGCAAAAAATGCAAGTCGAAAAAAATTCTGTAAAAGTAGCCACGCTCTTTTATTAATCTTGCAAATATAAAACATATTGATAACTAAACATAGTCTTCAGCGATGACAATAATAAACCTTTGAAAAGAGGAACAAAGGGGACAAAGGATAAACAGAAATATCCAAACACACCTAGGTGACTGGTGCCTGACCGAAAAAAAATCTGCCTATTCTGTTATTGAACCAGGGACCTCTCTTATTACCGTGGAGCGCTTTACCAATCGAGCTAACAAGCAGTTAGACGTCTGTAGAGAAAACGGTTTTTATCAGCCACCACCAGTCTGACACAATCAAGGATGAACGGCCTGCATTTTATGTTTATGATTATAATGCAATCAATGTAAAGGTGCAAGCGAACTAGACAAGAATGACAATGACAATGGTCATTTTCGTCCAGCTCGCTTGCACCTTTGCTATCATTGCATTATAATCATAGTCTTCAGTGCTCATTTAGGGAAGTTTCGTTGTTGGGCGTGAATTTCTGGGACAAAAACTGCATTCTGCTATCATTCACTAAAGGCAACATAAAGAATCGTAAGACAATCAGTTAGAATAAGACGACGCTTCTAATAATGTGCCCGACTGAACTGATGAACTGAAATTTTTCTTTCAATACTCTGGTTCCCTTTCTCAACTAATGTCTCTTAATTTTGTGCGAGAAAGTTTATATATTGTTAACAGAGATTAGGCTAGCCAAGCCGAAAGCATTTGAAGCTGGAGTCGGTTAAAGCCAAGATTCAGCCTGTCCGGTTAGCACAGGCATTTTAACACTTGGCCGGGGACGGAGAAACCAGAGCAAATCTGCTCGTTCATGCTGTTCAGAATTTTAATAAAGATGTAACTTGTGTCCAGGTACTTTTTCAATGATGAAGTAACGACATAGTTACGTTTTAATCGAATAAATAAGGAACGGTGTTTTCGTTCCTTCGATGAAGTAACTAGGGGCGATATTTATTTACTTCTTGAGGGGAACATGTAAAACAGAAGTAACCAACCTAATTATCACTCCAGCTTGCCCCTGTAAAATGCATAACGAGGAAAAGTTAAATATACCAAAAAAAGTGCACAAGTTCTGTCGGCATAGCAGAAATATTCCAGAATGAACACAATAAAAGCAAAAAATTATTTAAAGCAAAAAAAAAACACGTGATTTTCTTTAAGATATAGTTGTTTCTTGCTCGCGCAATGCGGGTGAAATTGTGCCGTCACGTACCTGAGGACGGCGTTGCGACGTGGTTAATTCTCATAGGCGTCGTCTTTCGCGTCGTGGATTCCACTAACGGCCACCGCGATTTCTCTGTGATCCATAAAGTGAGAAAGCACGGTAAAAGTTTCTAAAGATATCCAACATCAGGTGTAGCAACTGGATATTGCCAGATTGGGATTTCGCATAACCCGCGTGATGTTTGAAAACAAGTATATAAAGCAAACCATACAGAAAACTATCCTATTCGTCGAGTCGTTAATTGGCGGGATACCGGTGCTCATCTCCACGCTGCGCGGCCGACGGAAAAAAACCTATTTCCCTGGCTTCACGCCAAATGCAAAAAGAAAAGTTTTCTTTTTTTGCAGAGGTGGCGTCGACGGCGAGGTCAATATCCCTGCAATGTGCCGCCCATTAGGTTATCGCTTAAAAACAAATATTAAAGAAGGGTCACTGCATCACAAAAACCGCACATTCAGAGTAACGAGAAAATGATTCGTTACTTTGAACCTGAGGTTAGGCGTTCCTTTTTAATCGCACTAACGAGTAACATACTTAGGACTAGTTACTTTTAAGTGCGAGAACATGTCGATCTAATCAACTTGAATCAACTACCCACATGGTTCAATCCTAGGTTCTGTTGCCAAAGATGTCCGCTCGAACAACAAACCTACGTAGAAGTCAAACCCAAATTCTTTGTAGAGTCACTACATGCTTTCTTCGCCGCCTGGTTAAAAGCGAAGTTTCTACACTAAGTGGCGAAATACGCCGGACACAAGCACACCCGCTTAAAAGCCACAAGCGCGGACAGAAGTACCGCTGCCCGGCGCCCCAAAACGACACCCCATCCGTTTGTTAACGACCGGGGTCCGACTCTTCTCCACCGAGCCCCGCGGGTACTCGAAGCCCCCGCGCGCGGGGGCGGAAGACCACTTCCCGTTCATGTTCCCCCGCGAGCGTACAGCAAACGCCCAACAATGCCTACACGAACGTAGGCAGATCAAAAAACAATGCCGACGCAATTATAGAGAGATAAACTTTTCTAAAACGAATCTTACTTCTTACAGACAAAATACTTCGTTACTCAACAACCCCCTTCCCTAAACGTCCTCACTTGCGAATCCACGCAGCATACACCTTGCGTCAGAATCGTCAACGGCATGTCTTACCGCGTCTTACAGAAAGCGTGACGTTAAGACGCAGCCTCGAGAAGGCGGAAACGCCTGCCGCTTAGCAACGGCTCTCGTCGAACTTCAGAGTAATTCCCGCTTGGGCCCGGTCAGGAACCCACTAACGTACCTTGACGCGATGCACGGGCCTTTGTCTTCTTGGGTCGCTAAACTCGTCAGACACAAATATTATTTGTGTCATGACATAGTGGGGAGAAGAGCCGAAAGATTGCCGCGAAGTTTTCTTCTCTCACAAACCGTCGGATGCGTTTATCGTCGTGACGTTTTTCTTTCAAGGGGCGAAAATTTCCTACCACTCCCTAGGCGCCGAGCAAGAGCAACACGAGAGTGTGCGCGGAGACGACCGTGGTTCATACGTGTGACGTCACGAGAAAGATTATCAGCTGCGACCAACAGGTTTCATAATCTTTAAAAAGTACGGCAGAGGCTCTGGATAATTGCATTCTAACATCAACACCGTCCAAGTTCAAAGTCTGATATTGTTTTTATTTCTGCCAATAAAGCAAAATTTTCTGAAAAATATCTCTGCCGTTCCTTTAACTTATTTCGGTATGATCAAAATGTAGCCCGAGAGGTCAGAACCAGCCGAGCTGCGTTGTTCTGATTTTGGGTGGATTTCACCTCCGGGCAGTTTGCCCCATCGGAGGAATAAAATCATTTTACTATTATTAGAGCGCAGCTCTTAGGCAGCCCGTTTTCGGCTTGAGCGGAATCGGCGTCGGCGTCGCCATCGCCGTCGCTGTCGGCGTCGGCGTAACCCTAAAGTCACGTGACCTTACCGGGGTCAAATGACCTCAACGGGGTCACGTGACGTCAACGGGGTCACGTGACCGACGGTGACGGTGACGCCGCTCGGAGGGAGGAGCAGCAGCAGGATGAGAGAATGGGGAGGAGGTGTAGGGGTATCCCTCCCTCAGTACCCTTCCCTCCTCCTCCTCAAGACCTGCGCTCTAATTCGGCGTTACAGGACGTTGTAAACGGCTTTCATTATTTTCTAATTAAAGAGTATTGGCCGCGTAGGCTAGCAAAAGCGTCGGTCTGGTCAGGTTTCCAAGATTAGCCCGACTGGAATTAATTCTGCTTTCATAAACGGAAATAACAGTAATGTCAGGTTGTCACTATTGACGGGGATGTTTTAAGAACGCGATGACTGCAAGCTTCCATCAAATGGAATTTCTTTGGCGCACCTCGGACTTGAATAAAAAGGAAATCTCGATCAGTATGCGCTGCTCTGAGATACGGTATGTTCCTCATTTCCGCACGAACCATGCTTTGTAATCCCTTCGCCATATGTTACCTTCTCTACTGAACAGGTACCATCTGGAAAACATAGATATGTACTCTCTAACTAGAGCTGAATTATATCAGTGTTTTATCAACGCGGATGTCTCTCTATGACTTTTTTTTCTCGCTTTTGCGTAATATGCTTGCTGCCGAGTGTTCCTGCGCTCTCACTTGTTTACTCGATTTATTGTTATTAAGTACATGCCTAGTTTGTAAGAGAAACTCTATATGCTGTATAACGAGTCTTTTTAATGTGTAACACTTTTCAGCCAGATTGCTATGCTTGTTTTGCTTTAGGGCCCCAGACCCCGTCAAGTTACCATATGGTAGCTTTTTGTCTGGAAGCCCGCCAGAGTAAATTTCTGTAAATAAAGATTTCATTTCATTTCATATACAATCTAACTTGTCACCGTCGTTTCGGACACGCACCATTGAATTTGTGGTTTACAACTGATGAGCCTGACCCTGACGTCAAGGGTGTAAAAATTCGAAAAGGACGCCACCGAACGCGCCTGCACACTGCACTTCGTCTCACCTTAGCATGGTCTATTGTCAGCCGCGCACGCTAAAACTGCGAGCCGGTTGCTTTGGATGAAGCCTCCGCGGCTGCACGAGCGCTCATGCAGCGAGTGCTCTAGTAAAAGAAAGTCAAGGTTATAGATAAAACAGCGCAAACGAACACAAGGACAAGTAGAAGGAAATAAAAAAAGACATTGCACCACCGACAAGTCAAGGTTAGCCGCTCGCGCTTGCTCAGCCTTCGCAATTATACTCCGTTTCACCTGATGTTATACCGCAGACAAGGCTAGAAGCGCGAGCACATAGCGTTAGGAGCTACTCTTAACGCACGAGAGCTTGTGGCGCCGAGATGGGACCTAGAGCAAGGAGCTCGCACTTGTAGCCTTTCCTGCGGTACATGATAAGGTGAAACAGAGTATAGTCGACGCTAAAGTGAGACAAAGTATACGAGCCCCCGCACGAGCTTCTCTCTTGAAAGTCTGTCATGGCCGCTCGTGAATTCATGGAACGTGAACCATTTTACTTCAAGAACCTCTAGAACTATTATTTCCGAAAATTGCGCGCTGTGCTGTTCCTCGATGTCGCTCAGATGGAAGGCATCTAAGCAGGGGCGTTGAAACTGGAGGATGGGGAAGGGGGCCAGTCTCTCCCCCCCCCCCCCCCTTGGCATTGAAAGAGGGGGCAAGGGGCAGAAGGATGAAATGGGGGAGGCGCTGGCAGCAGCCCCAGACCATGGATAGCTCCTATATTAGCCCCGAGAGGGCACACAAGCGTCGCTGCGGTCGCCGCGCCCTGATTGGGTGAGGCGTACAGTGACGTCAGGCGGAGGACTCCGCTCCGCGATCTCGCATCGGCTCGCTTCTCAGCACCGGTTTCCTGGTTTGGCGTTGTGTGCCGCAAGCTCTTCGAGGAGCTGGACCTCGTTTACCCGGTGAACAAGACGTTGAGTTAGGCCGATATTGACGTGCTTCCGTACATTTTATAAGCCTGCTCGTCCCTTTTACCTTTAAAATGGCGTTACGAATCCCGAAAGCTATCGGCGGAGGCGATTCCGCCGATGAACCTCCCCGTCCGTCCAAACGAAACAAGAGAATCTTGCGAGGGGTCGGTAAAGTGTTTCAGACGCTGGAATTCTGTTCCTTGCATGTTCATGATTTGGGACGATTTTACATCCCGATTTCAAGGCATTTGAAGTGGCATTTATATCATGGGCCTTCGCGTGGTCGGCAAATTAGCTCGCGACCCCGACTCTGCGCAGCCACTCTGCATGCGCTGGTTCGCAGATGTTTTAAAGGCCCTGCGTTGGATGATTTTTGAAGTGCTCGTGGAACAGGTCTTTTTTAGATAAATGTAGCTTCTTCGTGAATTAATTAAATAGTTTATACACCTATGCAAGCATATTTCTGAGAAGATGCACAATTACTGAAAATTAGTTTGTATGGTAGCAGCAAAAATGGCGGAATCGCCCCCGGTTGCCTGTATGACATGTATTGAACTGCCCAAAGTATGCACAGCAATAGTACCGTAATTTAGAATGTTTATAATTTTTCCTGACATTCTTTATTCCAGCCTTGGGTATTCGGAAAATACACCGTTTAGTTAGAATTGTCATTTATTTTTAATTAAAATAGACACTGCTGCAGGTCCCCAAAAGCTTCCTCAGCCTCCAAACTCCCGACAGCTGGACTCTCTGACAACAGAGGAAAACAGGCGTAAAAGCAAGCATTCGAACGTCTGTCCAGTGGTAGATGCAGCACTAGAGGCAGAAAATGTGGAACCTGTGAAGGGTGACAGTCTGCGTGAGAAAATCTTTTGGTATTTTAGCTTCAGGAATATTCAATTTAAGTAAAATCTCAATTTTAGGGCTTAAGGGACTAATAATGAGCTAGGCACCTTCGCTTACGTGTGTTATACATTACTTGAGGGTTGATATATAAACAAGTACACAGATACCACCCGTGTAGTCCATTGAAATTCTATCCGAATCCAGCAAAGGTCAAATGCAAGCAATGTATAAAATAAATGTTCCTTGTTTTGTTTTTTTACTTTGCCCCTGCACTTGGGCTGTCTTACTTGTGATTCTCTCCCCATGGCCCAGACTGTATTTAGCATGTTGCTCGAGCAGCATGCAGCTTTCCTGCTTCGGCGATGTTGTTTAAAATCAGGAATAAAAAAAATTGTATACATAACCTGCCAATTCATTCAGACCATCAGCAGCATTTATTGAGTGAGATGTAAATCTATAGTGATGCTCCTGCAATTGTGGCCATATTTCTTTATTTTCATATACCAGCTGTGATGCATGCGTTGCCTGCCCTGTCAACCCGGCTTAAAGTGTTGGTTGTAGTTTCGACTGCAGCTACATGCCATACCTCAATAAAGCCACATATAAAAATGTACACTTCCTACGAAAAACACACCGAAAAAATTAAATAGAAGCGAGCGCGCTGACAGCTAGCGTCGTCACAGCTTCCACATTGCGAGCGGGGCAAGTCGGGGAAAAATTCTCTCCTCGCCGCGACGTCACCCCGGTTCGCCGTAAGGGGGCGCCACGCGAACTTCTCGGGGCTAATAGTGCCCGTGCATCTCAGAATGGTAGACTAAAAAATTCGGGAGAAGGGATATCCCCCTTCTCCACTACCATCCCCTCTCTCCCGAACATTTTCGATTTTCTACGGCACTTCCTGACCCCTATTTGTGTGTGTGTGTGTGTGTGTGTGTGTGTGTGTGTGTGTGTGTGTGTGTGTGTGTGTGCGTGCGTGCGTGTGCGTGTGCGTGTGCGTGTGCGTGTGCGCGTGCGTGCGTGCGTGCGTGCGTGCGTGCGTGCGTGCGTGCGTGCGTGCGTGCGTGTGTGTGTGTGTGTGTGTGTGTGTGTGTGTGTGTGTGTGTGTGTGTGTGTGTGTCGTGTGTGCGTGCTGTGTGTGTGTGTGTGTGTGTGTGTGTGTGTGTGTGTGTGTGTGTGTGTGTGTGTGTGTGTGTGTGTGTGTGTGCGCTGTGTGTGTGTGTGTGTGTGTGTGTGTGTGTGTGTGTGTGTGTGTGTGTGTGTGTGTGTGTGTGTGTGTGTGTGTGTGTGTGTGTGTGTGTGTGTGTGTGTGTGTGTGTGTTGGTCGTACCCTGATTATTTTCCTTCCCTCTGTTTCTCCTCGTCGTCCCTCGTCACCTCCGCATCTCACACACACTACTGACGCCAACACATACATCGTCTTGAGTGACCCCGGTAGCTTTGTAGACAGTGGCGGTACGTGAGCTCTAGCCGCGTGCACCGCTCATGGCTCCCCACTATCTAGAAGATCAATCTTGGCCAGGATTCCGAAGCGAAGATATTGGCGTCAAATAACTCCTTCCCGAAGTTGTGAAAAGCCACTTTGTCGTCCCCAATAACTTTCACAAATGACGATCTCGCGACGAGAGAGTTCAGAGCATTCAAAGCCTACCTAGGGACAGTCTAGACAGCATTAACTCTAACGCAGCGTAGCCATGTAGGGACACACGGACGCGACGTCATCGATGCAGCCATTCAATTGGCTGGCACGACGTAAAGTAGCTCAAAGTGCGTCGATGAACAAGGCGCGTGCAACGTGCAGCCCTTGGGAAGATCATGGCGGCACAGCGCAGCACTGAGCTTGGTTACAGGCGCCATGAATTTTCCAGAAGTGGCGCGCGCCACGTCCCGCGAGCATTTCGATAACAATGAATGGCGCCGCTTTTCCCTGGATAGAGGGGATTTAGCCCGACGGTGTTGCTCGCGCGCGCTCCGGTGAAGCTCGCTACGACTTTGTGTTTCACAATGCCACTGGAATTTGAGCACCGATAGAGTTTCGATGATTGACATGTCATCCCGCGTGACACCATCGTCTCGAGAATCCAATCACCTTGCTCTACGAACTTGGGCCACAACTTTGTGTTTGACGAGTTTAGCGACCTTGGTGGTACTCAAAGAACCCTCCACGCTTCTGTCGGATTTCGTATGCCCTCTTTTCCGGAACTGAAACACTAATTTGGGGTTGCGGTCTCTGCACAATTCGCTACTTTCGCGGCGTATAGGGGAGCCCTAGTTCCTATCAAAACGGCCGTCATCCTTATAACCGCCGTAGAACGGCGGGGCGAGGTGGATCTGCGAGGCGTAGGTAATCCTAGTTTTGTGAAATCTTAGCGATATAAGTGCCCTACCTATACTACATCACCGTCAGGAAGGGACAAGCGAGCTCCTTCTTTCGGAAGCCGATCATCCAGTAGTTAGGGAGCGCGATTCTCACGCCGCCGTTCCACCATCGAAGAAATTTGCGAATGGTTAGCTCGAGTCCAACACCCTATCAAAATTCCGAACAAGCGTTCCTGCTCATAATGTCGCAGAGAAACAGGAAGAGGTACATCACAAGAGCCTCGACAACTTAAAATACGGGCGCGGTTCGTTTTATTCGCACTACTAGGTTTGCGATTTGTTCTTAGACGCTTCTGGATTGGCTAAGGCCGCATTCTCTCTGGGTGTAGAGCGATAAAACTATGCTTGGGACTCGCCACGCCCGGCGTTTGTTAAGCTGTCAGCAACTGTACGGCGAGCAGGTGTCCTAAAATGCGTCTTCGGCACACCGGGACGCAGTGAGGAGCGCACCAATCAAAGGCAGGGCAACAGAAAGAGTGAGCAGGGAACGCGCGATGACGAGAGCAGACAAGCGCGAGCCGTCATTGGATATGCCGGAAGGAAACAAAGTTACGTGGGCGCGTTTGGGGGTTAAACAAACGCACGTGATGTGAAAGGAGCGGGCGATCTTGCGCGCCGTATAAGTCTTCTTCAGTGCTTTTCGACTTGATTGCAGGTGGTTGCGGGTGTTGACTACAAGCTCAAGATGAAGGTAGCCGAATCCAGCTGCGTGGTCGGAAAGGACTTGTACAGCACAACAAGTTGGCACTCCAAGATGAACGTTCTGAGTATGCATGCACGCTTGCAGTGTTTAAAAGTTAACAGCAAGCGCGTGTTTATCACTTCCGAAGCCGGGCGAGGCAAGCGAATGCCTGCTCGAGCTCGCAGGTTTCCTATGTGCTACGGAGGCATTTTTCCACCGCTGTTTTCTAGTATAGGGTGTATTCACTGGCGGCCATATCCGTGTGCGCTAATCCTGAGCACGTGGTGATGGCTAGCTTCCACAGCTATTTTGCAACGTGCACCCCGCTCCATCAAGATTGCCGGTCTTGACAGCCTATCAATGTCAGCTCGTTCTGAGCATGCGCTCTAAACAGTGACCTCAAATATGGCGGCCAGTGAATACCCCCTATATTGCGAGGGAGTGTTTTAAAACGCGTCGCATCCGAACGCAAGTAGGATCATTCCAATCAGAGGGCGACATAGAGAGCGCGTAGGAACCACCGGATAACGAGGCATCCAAGTGGTCGCCGTCATTCTTTGAGGTCGGGGGAAACAAAAGCACATGGCACATCTGGAGGTTAAACAAACGCACGATGTCCACGAAGAGCAGACAAACTTGCAGGCAGTCAAGTACTTGTGATCGGGTGCCGTCGGCCTCGCGGGCACCTCGAAGATATTCTGCTTTCAATTAAAGAAATATTAAACTATTTTCATTTCATTTTAATTCATTTTATTTAATATACCCTTATAGCACCCGGTAAAGGCCTTACATAAAGGGGTGCAAACACAACAATATACATGCAAATCAACAAGAGTTAGGAATCCTTCCCTCTTTCCGCTCTTTTTTATGTATTGTAAAGAGTGGCGATTGCGGAACGAAATCTAATGGACTATTTTACTGTTACGATGGCCTCGGGTAGAGAATTCCAGTCTGATATAGATAACTGTAACGGAGTAAATTTGAAGGTGCTAGTTCTAGGAGTGGCCAGCTGAAGTTTCTGTAAGTTGCCTGTGCGAGCCGAGACGTGGCTGGCAGCTGGACAATATTTTTCTTTCTTTGAGGGTGAATTATAGTACAGGTGATGAAGGGCAGTTAGGCGAATTTCGTTACGTCGGTCTGCGAGAAGAGGTATATTAGTTTGTTGTTTTAGTCTTGTTATACTCGTACGGGTATAATTGCGGAGAACGAAGCGGGTGGCTCGGTTTTGAATGGCTTCTAACTTGTCATTGAGATATGACTGATGCGGCTTCCAGATGAGAGATGCGTATTCCAGCTTGGGACGAAGATGAGATGCGTATGCAATCAGTTTTGTTTCCCGTGTTGCTAAGTTTAAGTGACGTCTTAGAAAGCCTAAAGTTTGATTAGCATTTGCCGTGACGTGGTTAATATGTCGTTCCCACGAAAGGATGGGCGTGAAATGAAGTCCGAGATACTTATACGTATGAACATTTTCAATGGGGACACAAAAAGATGGTGTAGTTAAATTGTGTTGATGTGGGTTTATTATTGAAGTTCAAATATTTCGTTTTGGAAACGTTAACTTGCAACTGCCACTCTTCACACCACATATCAAGAAACATCAGATCACTGTGCAAAATCATACAGTCATCCAGGCCCTCTATTTTCCGGTATAAAACACAATCGTCGGCATATAATCTTATCATAGACTGATTACGAGTAGGCAGGTCTTTAAAGGAGCGGTGCAGCGATATTCAATTGGAATGTTTTTCACTTTACACGAGTTCACTGGCACTAGTGGGACTCAAGGATACTCGCACGCAACGCCACTGGCCAAGAAACTCCTTTGTTACGGTGTAATTTCAAGGACAAAAGCGATCATTTTCATTTAATCTCTTTTTGCAAAATTTGATGACGTAACGTGGGGATCGCAGTACACCCAAGTGACGATATTTGAATGCGGTTCATAGATTGGACCCGAGCATTGCGCGGGCACTCGATTTGGGCTCGTGATAATTACGAGCTCGAGAAGCATTCGGGTAGTGGCCCGTGTCCAATCGCTGCAATGACGACTTAACAATGTCTGGAACCCAGCGCGTGTCCTGTGCTTTGCCAACCCCAGCGCGTGGCTATGATCAACATTGGCGGCATATAATCGGCTCCAGATCACGTGGACGCTTGTCCTGGCTGGGAGTTGAGGGTAAACGCTGCTCGTTTTTCTTTAATTTTTTCTCGGCCTTCTTTTGCGTGGGGTGAAAAACGAACGCGTGTTTCATAGGTCATTAACGTCTGGGATCCGTTCTAAGCGGTATTTGCGCAAAGTACGAAAACTGTTGCATCGCTCCTTTAACATATATCAGAAAAAGCAGTCGACCAAGCACGGTTTCCTGAGGCACGCCCGATTTTACTTGTTGGGGTGACGAATCTTTACTTTATAATGAATGTATTGAGTTCGGTTAAAAGGAAGCCTGCAACCCATTTCGTTACAAACGGGTCTATTCTTAACGAGCGTAGTTTTAGCATAAGACGGTGATGAGGTACTCTGCCAAAGGTTTTCTGAAAAAAAAAAAATGGCGTGCGTTTCTAAGCCGGAATGCAGATTTTCATGAATATCATTGCTGAATTCGAAAAGTTGCGTTTCGCAGGGGTGGGATCGCCGGAAACCGTTCTGGTTTACAAAAAAATAAAGCGGTTAGTGCATAAATGATTCATAAGGTTAGAAAATACTATGTGCTCCATCAGCTTACTAGGGACACTTGTTAACGATATAGGCCTGTAATTACTAAATTCATTCTTTGAACCATTTTTGTGTATTGGAATTACCTTCGCGTGCTTCCAATCATCGGGAATTTCGCCCGTGTCTGAAGATTGTTGAAAAATCAGGGAAACGAGGGTTGGAGCACTCGTGCTCGCATAGTTTGAGAAGTTTAATCGAAATTTTATCTGGCCCGGGAGCGGAGTTTGAGTGCTGTTCATCAATAGGTTTCAAAATGCCAGTTCAGAAATAGTTAGTCCAGGCATTTCATGATACATACTATAATCAGGGTAGTAATCCGGAAGAAGAAACAGGTCCTCTGAGAAGACTTCACTAAAATATCGAATGAACCACTCACATGCCTCGAGAGGACTGATCTTGTTTGAAACGTCATCGGAAAATGAAAAAGACTCCCTTCCTTGTTTCAGATTAACCACAATCCAGGAACTTTTTGGGATTGGTCTTATTGGTCCTCATAATGTTACCAATGTCTTCATTAAAATACGTCCTTTCTTGCGTTTTCTATTTCGAGCTGGGTTGTTAGATTACATTGATCGCATTTCTTCCATGCATCTTGGGATCTAGATAGCTTGACAGTCGTATAGAGACGATGCTTTTATTGAGAAGTTTCTTCAGTCGTGCCGAAAGCCACGGCTTTTCAACCCTGGAGTGTCTGTTTACTTTAGGAAAAAAATATATGCCAGTTGAAGTAATTTGAATTTAAGCAGATTCCAATTTTTATTAGTAGACCTGTAAGCAAAGTCATCTAAATATGAAGTAGAAAATGATATTAAATTTGTGCAAATCGCATCAACATTTACTTTGGGATAATTTAAAATGAGCTTTAGTCAACGCGCCATTTTTGTCCGAATACATCGCGGCTAAGCTTTTTAGATTTAGAACCAACATACGTTTGATTTATTTTTTCAAGGGGTGGGGGGGGCGGGAGATTGATAAAATTCTCGGCTGTGATGGCCTTATGGGAGAGCAATTACGACTGCTCACTTCTCACAGCGACCGAAATAGGTTCCACGCTTCTCGCCTCAGCGCCATTCTATGACCATCGTACGATCTCTAGGCTGGCAGTTGCGCCACTGCGGCCAAAATATCAGGTAATCCTTCGTAAATGTGGTCCAAAAAATAGAGCGGGCAAGAAATATAAAAAAAGGTCAGGGTCCGGGCTCTCATATACGAATTAACAATACCTCGAAAGTTAGTAATAGACCACTTTCGAAAGTCTGGCCTCTGTTGGAGTCTAGCAAATCCCCGCACAATGGCGGACATAGATGACAGCAGAACCAACGAAGAAACAATGGATATAAACGTGAACGCCAAAGGGAAACGTCAAGGCGCTCCTTGTTCGCCAGTGTGTTTGTCATCATCGGCTCAAATAATCAAGCACAGGCATCCCCGTGACCTTACAGTTTTTGTATGTGCGTTTGTGCTTCTGTTTCTTCTAGTTTTACGTTTACACGTTCCACCGTATCGGCTCCTCCGCCATTTTGTAGTAGTTCCGATCTTCTAACAATTGGCAGGTTGTTTTCCCAAGGGTCTATACAACGCTAAATCCGCCCGTTATTCGTTAGCTTCGACTTCTCTCCTAGCACTATATGGAAGGTGGCACTGATTTGCCTCGTTCTCGACTCCAAAACCCGGGACAGCTCTCGCCCGCGACGCGCGTCTGACCTCTCCTTGAGGCTCCGCGCAAAGCCTGTTCACATATGCGGTGGAGCGCTTCAAGCATATCACTGACCTCGCGCTGCTTGTGCTGACGGGACCGTTCACCAGCTTCGTATCGCACCGTCGAAACTCTTGCTCATGGCAAACGATAAGTAGCTGACGACACGTGAACAGCGCTGACGTAGCGCTTCGCCAGAGTGCGAACCGCCTTTATAGGGAGTATTCACTGGCGGCCATTAGCGGCGAGATGTTTTGGTGGCGCCCTCTCAGGTTCCCCCTTGCGACGTCACTACCTTGCGAACAACAAGTTCGATGGTGTTTGTAAATAGCATTGTGGAAGCTTGAAATCATTGCGCTCTCAAAGGAGCACTGCCAACACCGTCAAAATTAAAGTTCTTTCATTCCTCTTATCTCCGTCGATGATAAATCCTTTCTGACGTCATAGTCAGCGTTCGACCAATCGTGGAAGGCCGACCACAGCGACGCTTTCGGTCGCGCACGGGCTAATAGCTGGGTGTGACTGCTGGGCGCGCAGCGTATGGCGAGCTTCCGCAGTTCTTCTGCAGCTCCACCCGCACCATAAAGATTGCCTGGTCCTAGCGGCCATGGCTGGCGAGTTCGTTCTGAGCCTGCGCTCTAAACATCGCCCTGGAGTATATGGCGTCAGGAATATGACCTTATACTCCGACATTGGGCGTATGACGGTCATCAGAGGGCGTACACAGACGCTGATTGGTCTCAGATATTGAATTCCTGCTCTGCGGCCAATGAAAGGCGCACGTACTGTGCTACGCTGCTTTCGCTACGCTTCCTGATGTTGGTGCGCGAGCGGCGCCTTTAGACTCGGCTCTGGCGGTTACACATTGTCCGGTAAAACCAACGCATGTTTCCGCCTAAAAAACACGCATAACGTGCTGACGTTACACATTTCAAGTAACGGGTAACCTAGTTATGTTGCGTGTTATATCTTCTTCCGAAAACTCTAAAAAAATTATACTTAGACATTCTTGTGTTTTTTTAGGTGCAAAATTACATGTATTCTTGCACTCATTCCACACACCTTCAACTTTTTGCTTATCTTCTCCGCACGCAAAACCTCACACATCAGAAGAAAAGAAAAACGGCCTCGCTCCTTTTCAGAGTGTCGAAAAACTCTGTCCCTTCACGAACAGAAAGTAACTCAATTACATCGTGTGTCTGTTTTTCTTCGGTAGCGGTAACAGTAAAGCGTTCCTTTTATTTTCAGGTAACGTAGTCATTACGGCGTTCTTTTTATTTGCGAGTGACGAGTAACATATTTTGTTACTTTGACTACAAAATTCCCTTTAGCCCAATATAGCACCGTCTCTACTCTTCGTCTTCTTCTTCAGTTCGCAGTGTGTTAATTCCAGCATGATAGCTATTCGCGCGTTATGTTAATTTCATTTTAGCTATAGATTAACTATTAGAAGTTTGTGTAGACGATTCAGTGCGATTACAAAAACGAACGTTTTCCTCATGATGCAGCGTAAGGAGAAATCCGGATTCCCCTGTGAATACTCAGATCAATTGTTGTTGTTTTTTTTCATTGGAAAGCTGTGCATCTCGAGACAGGGACAGGACGCACGACAGAAATAACAAAATCATTTTACGAAATCAGAAAAGCTCCAATTTCCCTTCTGCAAAATATGACATATTATTACTGAAAATGCCGCTTAAAGATGGAAGTGAGTATATCTAATGTGGTTGTTAACTTCTTCTTTCTACAGCCCTACATGTTCTGCACTGCCATCGTCAACTACATTCCCTCGTAGCACAAGAAAAGTATCAAGTATTTCAGTCGGCGAGCCTATCAACAATTCCTAGGTCTGAAAGGCTGGCGTCTGTTTTGAACAAATTTGTTTCTCTTCATTTTCTCAAGGAAAGAACGACAAATAAATGATTGAATAGTCAAACTACAGGGTCTGAATGATTTACACGTATATTTTATCTTCCAAAACATTGTAGATGAAAGCGATTGCACAATGTTTTTTTCTGTTTTAACTCTTTAAAATAAAGGGCGCAGGTTCATACATATAAACATTAATTTAAACGCCCAATTTAAGGGAGCCAGAGTGCTGCGTCAAAAACGACGAATATCGCCCTGTAATAAATAAAGGGACTAAACGCCAACGTAATCCCTGTAAATATCGTGGAATCTAACGTTTCGGCAGCCGGCTCGGCACCTTCGTCGGGGGCTATTTAAAAAGAGAAACAGCTTCTTTCTTTTTCTTCTGCGGTCAATGTAGGGCAGGCATCTTTCGTTTTTTTCTGGTGGTTGGTTTTTTTAAACCAGGTGCGGTACCTTCGTTTTTCTCCAAAGTTCGCTGTTATTACAAACGAGGATCTGCACCTGCCGTTTCCTCTATGGTAGGGGCCTGTTTCTTTCGCCGTGTCTCTTATAAGTGCCATAGTGCACTGACGTATGCTGAGGGCAAGGTGCCGGAGGATCGATTAATTTTTCCTATGTGCGAGTCTAAGACGTGTTACATAGACTCAATAAAGACGCCGTTGGCGCCCAGTTGGTTTCTAACGATCGAAGATTTGGGTATTATCAAAGTCGATGGCGGTGTGGTCATTGTCGTCACAGTGTTCCTGCAGCAGCGCCTACATGCTCTCGGCTGAATTTGCGTACGCCGCCTGCTGTATGTTGGCGGACTCTTTCCTTGAGGTTTGTTGTTCCCCTGACGTATGAAGCGGAACACTCAGCACAGGGAATTCGGTACACAGCGCCTTGTGCCTTCTCTCTTGCTGGACGGTTCTACTCGGACGAGGCACTAGGCGCCCGGGCGGCGAAACAGGTTTGTGAGCCATCTGATTACCTTCTTCGGCCAGCGTACGGGCCAAAGTTTCGCTAGTTCCTTTTATATAAGGTACACACGAACGCGGATGTTTGGGCGGGGGCTGCGTACTATTCTGTGGGCGCTGAGTAGATCACGCCGGGCAGAACTGACGGACAACGCGGCTGATGAAGCTGTTGGTGTAGCCATTCTTTTTGAAGTCGGCGATGGCGGCCTGTTCGTTCTTCACTTTCCTTTGTCTTCCTTTGAAGAGCAGATGTCCGGAGTCAATCGTGGGCAAAAGGGTCGCAACCACCGACGCCTTGTGACTCGTAGGGTGGTATGAGTCGGAAACCGAAGGTAACGTCCGTGTGTGGTCGGCTTCCTGTATACGGCGAACTGGCATGTCTTCGCCATCGCCGGACAAGCACATCCAGAAACGGCAAGGTGCCATTTTTCAAGCTCGAATGTAAACTGGATGGCGGCTCGATGGAGTTTAGCTGTGCTAGAAAGTTGTCCACCTCTGATGTTTTGAGGATACAAAGCAGTCATCGACGTAGCAGGAACGCTTTGGGGCTAGCTGGAAATGACTGCAGCGCCCTTTGTTCTATCGCTTCTATCGTCAGGTTTGCCGTAGTAACCGAAATAGAAGCACCCATTGCGGTTCCGCTGGTCTGGCTGAAGAACTCTCCTTGGAAGCTGAAGTGCGAGGTGCTGCGAAGGCAGAATTCAAGGAGGCAGCATATTTCATCCACGCTAAGGCAGGTTCTTTCGTTCAGGTCTTTCTCCTTTCGAGAGCGTTTGTGACTGTGGCTACTGCCAGGGGCACCTGGAACGCTCGTGAACAGTGAAATTAGCATCGATTGACACTAGACTGTCCTCGGTGGTGACCTTGAGTTCTGAAACGAGGCTCCACAAAATGACCGGCGTTTTGTACATTAGTTTGCGTTCTTCCGACGAGAGGTGGTAAAGGGTGATAGGAGGTAGTTCGATATGCGCCGGTAAGCGGCATAACGCATCTGAACCCGAGCGCCCAGGAACGGTGACGGCAGAAAACGGTCAGCATTCTGTCGAAACATGCCATTGCATCAGCAGTACAGACATATCAACGAGAAGAATCGACAGCACTTCCGGGCAGCTAAGAGATGACACCAAAGATCGTGCTTTTACTCGGCGGAAAAGGGTAAGTCCGACGGTCGTCCTAGACTGCGGGAAGACTACGAACGAAAGGTGAAAGATCTTCTGACAGCTCGGCTTATCAGAAACTCAAAAAGCACCCTACCCGACAAGTTAAGACAAATCTGAACAAACTTCTGGCGGGGAATTTTCAAAAACGTCGACAATTCAAAGAACCTTTACCTACAGGCCTCGTCATGCGAGAAATGGCTCTGCTCCTGGTTTTGCATGGACTCCTAAGATCCAGTAAGCCAAATGTTCCCCTCCTACCTATGGTGATTTTACAACGTGCCCGCTTCGGGCGCTATCCAACTACCTCCATTGCACCCTTTCCCTCTCGTCGGAAGAACACCAACTAACGTACAAAACGCCGGTCATTTCGTGGAGCCTCGCTTCAGAACTCAAGGTCACCACCGAGGACAGTCTAGTGTCATTCGATGTAATTTCACTGTTCACGAGCGTTCCAGTGCCCCTGGCAGCAGCCACAGCCAGAAACGCTCTCGAAAACGAGAAAGACCTGAACGAAAGAACCTGCCTTAGCGTGGATGAAATATGCTGCCTCCTTGAATTCTGCCTTCACTGCACCTACTTCAGCTTCCAAGGAGAGTTCTTAAGCCAGACCAGCGGAACCGCAATTGGTGCTTCTATTTCGGTTACTACGGCAAACCTGACGATGGAAGCGATAGAACAAAGGGCGCTGCAGTCATTTCCAGCTAGCCCCAAAGTGTTCCTACGCTACGTCGAAGACTGCTTTTGTATCCTCAAAACATCAGAGGTGGACAACTTTCAGCACAGCTAAACTCCATCGAGCCGGCCATCCAGTTTATATTAGAGCTTGAAAAAATGGCACCTTGCCGTTTCTGGATGTGCTTGTCAAGCGAGTAGGTGAAGACATGAAGTTCACTGTATACAGGAAGCCGACCCACACCGGACGTTACCTTCGGTTTGACTCATACCACCCTACGAGTCACAAGGCATCGGTGGTTGCGACCCTGTTGTCCTGAGCTCGGAACATCTGCTCCTCAAAGGAAGACAAAGAAAGTGAAGAACAGGCTATCATCGCCGACCTCAAAAGAATGGCTACCAACAGCTTCATCAGCCGTGTTGTTCAGTCGTCTTGGTCGCAGTCTTGAGCGCCCACAGGAGTAGTACGCAGCCCCGCCCAAACATCCGCGTCTGTGTACCTTATATGAAAGGAACTAGTGAAACTTTGGCCCGTACGCTGGCCAAAGAAGGTATTCAGGTGGCTCACAAACCTGTTTCGACACTTGGGCGCCTAATGCCTCGTCCGAAAGACCCTCCAGCAAGAGAAAGGCACAAGGCGTTGTGTACCGAATTCCCTGTGCTGCTGAGTGTTCCGCTTCGCTACGTCGGCGAAACAAAAACCTTAAGGAAAGAGTCCGCACAACATAAGAATGACGTACGCAAATTTGACCGAGAGCTTAGCGCTGTTGCGGAACACTGTGACGACAATGACCACCGCATCGACTTTGATAATACCCAAATCATGATGTAGACACCAACTGGCGCCAACGGCTCTTTGTTGAGTCATGGCGTATACAGACCACACCAGGAAGTATGAATCGATCCTCCGGAACCTTGCCCTCAGCATACGTCAGTGGACTACTGCACTTAGAGAGACACGAAAACAGGCCCCTACCATAGAGAAAACAAAGATGCTGATCCTCGTTTGTAAATAACCAACTTTGAAGAAAACGAGGGTACCGCACCTGGTTTCAAAACTAACCACCGTAAAAAACGAAGATTCTGCCCTACATTCACCGCAGAAGAAAAGAAAGAAGCTGTTTCTCTTTAAATAGCCTCCAGAAGAAGGTGCCGAGCCGGCACCAAAACGTTGGGGCCCTACGATATTTTAGGGATTGGTTGGCGTTTGCCCTTTATTTATTACGTTTAACCCAACAAGGCAGACGTCTGCCGAAATGTTCACCTTCAAATATCGCCCTGTGTTTTTTACCGGGGGAATGGCGTCCGGAAAGTTAATTTTGCATCACACAGAAAGCCATATATTCTCTCCTTGCTGTGTTGCCGGATCGAATAAATTTTGAAATAATGTGGGGGCGGCGAAAGTTTACAATATTTTTTCTTTCTAAGTGGCATTTTGCAATTTTTAGCAATCGATTGTGTCTGTTCCAGAAAGAAGAGGTCTTAGGCGCGTCCTGGATAAGGCCGGATAAACGACTTATCTCATTTTAAACAAACGGGTCACCGCCCGAGCTAAGTCGTCTGCGTTGTCACAGACATAATTTGTGTGCTCGTCGCAAACCATCAGCATGCCTGCAGGCTCAACATTGCAACTGCGGAATAGCACGCATCCATCAGCCAGTCCATAAACAGGAGTTACATCGAACTTGTCAAATAATGCCCTGCTTTTGAAGAATGGGCTATGTATCTCCTCGTGTGTTTTGGACGGTATCTTTGTCCTCACGTTCGTTTATTACTGAAGCGAAGAACCGTTGCCGTTAAAGGGATATCAAAGTAGAAAAGACCATGCATTTCTTATAGCTACCTTGGGCCCCTTATTCACAACAACTACTGAACCCATTCGGGTCGGAGTGGTTGCATTCTGAAGATAATATAAAACTTAATAGCTTTGCTAAAATATATTTCTTAACTTTTCGCTAATTAGTTTCTTACGAAACATTAAATCCCCCCCCCAAAAAAAAAAGAATGTTTAGCTTTTATTTTAAAGTGTTTCAAAAATTAAATTAATAGAAAAATGCAAACAGTAGCACCGAGTTGCAGTCTGAAATAAATTTGTGAATTTATATCAGCAAACAAAATTCCTCCATTTATTGACGTTAAGAAATTAAATGAATAAGTTTGTGCTTCTGTGAAATGAGAAAGTCGTCCCCTGAATATCCATACCTTTTGCTCTACGCAGTGGCGTCATGCTGCGATAAAGTCAACCACCGTTACTAGATTACCTCAGTTGTGGAACTCCCACAGAAGGGCGTACCCCCTCACTCGCGTCAGACCGCCTCCGGTCGATCGAAGTGCCATCTAGATTTTCGTCTACTAACTGTGTATTCAACTAGACTACGGCGGAGCGCCATCTAGACGCTGCGGTTCGAAACGTACAAAACCCATAGAATACACTGCAGTTACCAAAGGAGCCGTCCTGCGCGTCGAACGACGGGAGCCGAGTCGTGGTGAGTGAGCGGGGTACTGTCTCGTGCGTGCAGCGTCTAAGATCAGTTCCGTAACTAAGCTAATCTAATAACATTTGATAATGCACGCTAAATTGCACAGGGTCATTCAGTCTGGTGCCACGCTGTGTGAATCCACCCAGAGGATTTTACTGTGCGCGATGGTGTAGTTCACATAGTTTATTCAATAGTCTATGATGTTCATTTGCTGGAGGTGTCTCTTTCTGCTTCTAGTGTCGCCCAGTGCTTGCTCCGGTGTCTGAAACCCATTACAAAACAGTAGTGCTGACAAAAACTCCGCCGCGAGCGTGTGATCTTGCAAAGTGGCTGTTAAAGGGCCACTGAAAAGGGACGAAGAAAACCGAATGCTGCTTTGAAGGTCGTGCCTATCTGTGTCAAATACGAGCGTTCAGTGACATCATTGGTGTAGCGCGTCGTATAATGACGGCATCGAATTCTAGATGTAGTAATTGCTGCATTGGTGCACGTGGCCTCTTTTGATTCTTTTAAGCGCGTGATTATTTGCCTAAAATACCTTCAAATTGGTGAGGCGTTCACATCTTAGTAACTGGATGCTAATTCCAACAATTAGGAAGATCTCGCATGGTAGTTGCACGCTCTTGTCGTTTCGGTTCTCTATTGGTTCACACCAAGAACGTCATAAGCAATTGAAAATGTGCTCGAAATTCTGAACTACTTTCAAATATTATGTTAAAATAAATATGATTTTCTCTTTATTTTATTTTTAATGTGTTGCTGTCCCACACACTAATTCGAACGAACGCGACCTAACGTAAAAAGTAGACAGAAACGCTTTGCAGAGCCCCTTTAAGCTCGAATTCTTGTACAGACAAAAGCATTCGGCAGATCTATACTTGCACCAGTGCGCTTCCCTGTAAATATTACTATAGATGTCTTTTTTTTTTTGCTTTATGTGGCGAGAGATTGAAAGTACAAGCACGAGCATAATGTCATGAACGATGCCTGCACTGCACTAGAGCGCGTGCTTGTAAGAGTTCCGGAGCTCGCTCTTGTAACTTCTGCTACCCTGATATGTCATCCGCGCTTGCTTCCTTGTTATCATAGCTTCTTTACTGCAATGCAAAATGAAACTACTGACGCGAGGTCAACGCTCAAACAAGATGTTCGTGCTGCATGCAAGCACGCCCATTGAAAGCAGCTTCAAGAATGTAACCCTTGTTGCTTTCTGGGATCCGATCAGGCACTGCAATATAAAAAGTGTGAAACTATTTACTACACGTTCTTTTTTTTCCTTTTTTTCTGCAAACCCAAATTAGCCGTTTCATGTTTCATCGAATTCGGGGAATAAGCTGGATTATGCGCCACGATACTTCCCATGGTACACGATGCCAAGATAACCGAGAATAAGTGGACGAATGTAGAAAGGCCCTCTTCGTCACCACTTTGTTCGGGGCTTATGTAGTGAGTGTATGACTTTGAACAAGATACATGCTCATATCATAAAATATTTATTTACTCATGTGTCAGTGTGTAGGGACAACTGAAGGAACGCAGTTAATGTCTGCCACATTTTTTTTAAATTTTATTATGCATACATATTATGCATGCATTTTAACCTATGAATAAATAGAGTTTCTAGCGCACGTTTTACCAAACAGTGCGAAGACTTTACTTCTCAAGAGTTGTCTATACGTTATAAAAACGTCCGGTAAATTATAAATAAAGATGTTAAAACGTGTTCAATTTTATTTACAGCACTTTGGTGTAAACCAGTGTGAGTCGTGAGATAAAAAAATCAGAATATCCAATATTAATTAAAACACGTTTTATTTAAAGGCGTTCCATTTATTTAGATCAATTATATTATTTAGGTGAGATTTGTTTCAAATCAGATTTATATTAATTTAATTAATGCATCCACAGAATAGTGTATTTTTTATTGATGTTGTTTTAAAAAATGAAGGTGGATTGTTTTATGTTCTGAATCAGTGAAAACAGCATAGAAAAATAAGTTCAGTCTACATGCAATTATGCCGTAGATTGTCAGTTTAATTAAAGACATTCTATTCTTCATGTACACCTGGTCATACGTCTTCTTGGAGTAGGAGTGGATTGATTTTTTACTTAGCGAAAACGGTTCGATTTCTATAATACATCAAAAGATATAAATATAAGCCAAAAAGACTCCAAACATTTTTTTATCCCTTCTCTCGAAAGCTCCCAGCCGAAATGTGTTTTGCCAGTTTCCTGCACATGTCAAGACTGGGGCCATTGCCCGTGCAATGTGCTCCAGGAAAATTTTGAGCAGAAAGTGTATTTGCCGCGAAAGAACTGCAAAGCGACAAAATAAAGTCTTCAGCGATGAACCTGTGAACTTAAACACGGTTTGAAGTCACCCCGAATTTTTTCTTTATATATTAAGGTGCGCAATTCAGGGGTTTCATAAAAGAAGAGGGCAGATTATGTGAAACAAAACGGCTATACTTACCATTATAAAATCAATGTGACATATGTCTCCCTTTTCTTATCAGACTCTGTTTCTATCCCCGATGATGTGAACTTGCGCGTATGTGCGTGGCTGTTTTGCTCTTTTACGAGCTGGAGGAACGTCTAAAGTGTACCTTGTTTTTGTCCGACGATGAGTTTACCGATGCAGTGCGCCGTGGCTGTCGTAGACAGAAGCCTTCATTCTTCTACAACGGCATGCAGAGACTAGAGCACTGGTTGCGGAAGTGCCTCATTGTTGGTGTGGACTATTTTGAAATGACTTCTGCTCCTCGAAAAGAGAGATTCGAAGATCTCAGTTTAATGCGACGCCTTTCGATTTTATCACCCAACAAAAACGTAGCAGCCCAAAGGAAAAAATTATCAACCCTACCTCCGCCACTCCCCCCCCTTTCCCACATACTGCACACATTATTTCCTATCCTAAAATAGCATTTATACCCACCCACAATGGTAGATATATAAAATAGAGGTCACCGCTAAAGTCGCCTCACCAAATAGAAACACAATTAACTGCTTAATAATAATAATTAATAATAATAATAATAATAATAATAATAATACTAACTTTATTGTTCACCGCAGATGCACGTGGTGACTGGGAAGCCTGTATCAAAACTGTGTGAAAACTGTCTGTCATTTATTTGTGCCGAAGAAAATATAAGAATCGCATTTATTTAAAACTCAATCAATTCGAATGTCATTACAGAAGTTGTCAAAATTTATTATAATGGCGTGCTGAATGGCGTGCAATCGCATACTCACGCCCAGGCACGTATCCAGGGGGGGGGGCATGGGGCCAGGCCCCCCCCCCTTCAATATCTTCCATTTTGCTGGGACACCCTCTCCCCTCTCTCATCATACAGCATTTTGTCATGGGCGGGCCCCCAGAAACAAAATCCTGGCTACGTGCCTGCTCACGCCTGCCCGAAACGAATTAACACGAAGAATTATATTCGCGCATCACAAATAAATTTATCGCAAATATCAGTCAGAAAAAAACGTCAACATTAAACAAACAATATACACTCTCGGCTTAATCCAGCATAAGCTTAAACACAAACAAACGCGTATACAATTTTTATAGACCAAATCAACTCTGTTACGTCACACCGCGGTGGTGGCGCTTTTGACGCAGTTGCGGTCTGGAGGTGTGGGTGGAACTCGCCATGAGGGACAGACATTCTTTTTGCTGCTTTGGGAGAATTTAGACTAAAACCTGCCTTCTCCTCAAAAACACCGAGACGGGGGTTGTACCAGAAAATCCGGGAACGTTGGGAAGATCTGTTTTTATGTGTATTCTGCCTGCTCGGTTCGTCCGAAAATGTGGATAGGTTGGGAAAAAAATTAATATTATAATTTATTACAATGGTCCTTAAATACGATAACACTTCACGCTTAAATCAATTTAGGTCTGAGCGTAGGAAAACTATAAAAGCAAGCTTCGTACGTTGAAAGGCTCTACCGACTAATTTAGCGCGCTTGTTCACTAGAAGGTTAATTCAGGACAGCATACTCGCGCTTGTGGGTTCCTCTTCCCTCACAAACTGAAACCAAATATATTTCTAGTAAAGTAATTGGTGAAACAACGCTTACCTTGTGCATATGTGCAGTGCCTCAGTTCTCACGAGAATATACACTTGTTTGTCATTATTGTTTTCGTTTCCCCACTGCTATTCATCTCGCGTCCCTTTGTGTGCGACATGCGTTAGAGGCCAAGGTAACCAAAAAAGCAACCGATTTTCGTGGATTGCAAAAAAACTATGCTACTTTTTACGTGTGCATTAATCAAGGCAGAATATTTAAAAAATTTTATGTGAACGCTTGCGTGGAAAAAAAGTTGTTTGTCAAGAACAACTGCGAGTGTAAAAAATCACGCGTGCAAAAAGCTCATTGTCAGCACGCGACCCTTGGCATGCGGTGAATACTCATAATAGACGCCAAGATGATTGGTAGCTGTCAGTAGGTAAAGTTTTTCTACCAACCCAGAGTTAGAATAATGTATGTTTTCTGTTGTAAGAAATCAGGACCGAATATAGAGGTAATATAGTACTATCAACATTTAAACATTACTGACTGAGCAGTATATGTGTACAAACTTTAGCTTGTACTGCACCCTTAACATTCGATACGCTCAACACTAGTGCGAAATCGTAGCGCTCTTCTGATCTGAATCAGCGTAAGATGTGCGCACTGTTGGTTCAGAATCACAATAACCAAGGATGGGGTGGCACCTTAAGCACAGAAGCTCGGAGGGCGAGGAGCGAAAGCTCGCGCTGCAGAACAGTGATATCCTGGGTTCAGTCCCCAACCTACCCGTTTCGATCTGAAGTAGCATCCTACCGGCGTGCCGGCGTGTATGACTGCAGCGTGGTAGACATTAAATGCCCCAGGCTAGCAGTTGTACTGATGTGGCTACATTTCTTATCTGCAGCAAAAACACCAGACGCCTGAGGCTGACATCCGGCCATCTAAACATACACACAATTTATCACAATTATTACGTACGGCAAGTCTCGAAAACTCGCTGTCGGCCACTGCACCCAGTGTTTATAGCAGATCTAGAGGCTTGGCTCTTCTACACTAAGCATTACATACTTACCAAATATTCGAGGAGGAAAAAAATGAAATATGAAAAGCAAAAAAATACTTAGAATGTATTTCTTTTTTTAAGACTGCCAGACTTGTACTGTATCTTAAAGGTGTCATTTTTACAAAATGTAATTCGTCATAAAGCCAAAAATTACAAACAAAACCTTACATCATTTGAAAGACCTTGACATCCGTTGTACATTGTATTCAACTGTTAAATATAACGCGGGAGCTGTGGCCGGAGCAACGAGGTAGAGGGGCTTAGAGTGATAAACCGGAAGTTCGGAAGTGGCACCCCCCGGTTGCCGCCATTTTGTACGCAAAAGTGACCACACGTCACGTGACCTCACAAGAGCCGTGACGTCACCGGTAAGATGGCAGCGCCCAGAGCTGGGGAATGCGAGTTTGTTCGGTGCGCGGTAGCCGCGATGTGTAGCTGCTTTCCGACGACTTCGGTCTTCTTCGTGCTCGCTGACGCAGGTATAATGTGAAAACGTGAAGAAATGAGACTTTATTACCTTTTTCCGCAATATCGCCCTGTATCATCTGGATATGAACACCTGCGAGACAGCATCAGCCGTGTCGCCGTACCAGTGCTCGGATTCCCGGATGTGTTCGAGGGTCGACAGAACTTTGAGTGCTTTTAGCATGCAATTTTCGCTTTCTCTTAGCTTTGTTTGAACGGAACGTCGGACGTGGGGCCTAGGGGAATTCGTTTCAGCCCTAGGTAACTGCATAATCACAGCCAACTTTTAGCGAGGAAGCTCCTGCGATCTTTACGTTTTGTACTTGCAAACAATTTTGCGATATAACTCCTAGCATAATATATTCGCATTTTTCTAGCTTCGTTTGAACGTCTGAGAATCGAAGCGAAAGGTATACGTCGCGTGAGGACTTAGGGGACGTTGTTTCAGCCATGCGTCACTGAATAACCATAGAGACTTTCAGCGAAGAAGCTCCTGCGATCTTTAACCTTTTGTGCTAATCGTCGATTCTACATTCGATCGCTTTTCTTCCTTTTTTTGTGAGTGGGAATTGCACACTTATTTTCAGCTGCGAGGATGATGTTTTTATTGAGTGGGGGATGAATAAATCGTTGCAGGCACCTGCTTCAATGCCATTTGACTTGCTATTTTTGGTGTACGCATATATTAATTGTACAATTTTCTCTTTCGTAGGTTTTTTTGCAGCAATAATTTTTTTTCACCAAGAGTGCATTGTATTAGTCGGTCTATTATTTACTTGTTCTAGTTAGCTGTACAAGATGATTCATATTTGTGTTCACCCCTTGCCCGAAAAGCAGTCTTATTGAAAAATGTTGACTACCATTCCTTTCGGTCTCTTCAATAGACTTCTTTCTAAAGTGTGGGCCGCCTATACTTCGTATTGCCATAACCTGGAAAAAAGCAACCGCCACAGCCCCCTCGTGCCAATCAGATTCACGGAGTGAAGGCATGTGAGAAATCTGTGCTGACGAGCACTCTGATGATATGTTGTCATGTGCCTCTCTCCAACATGCCTATTGATTCACCAAGACTGTAGCCTTCGCCGCTTGCCAAATTGTGATGGAACGAATTACAGTAGCTATTACTCTAATTGCCCAAGGCCTTCATACTTTGGCCATTTGTTCGACAAGAATGTTATGTCCGCCATCACTGTGAACTCGGCTGAGCGCCTATTGGACTCGAATGCTGCATGAGCGTTCGACGTGAACTGGGTGTATTCGTGTGCTTTGCACTGAAAAAAAATGGCGACAGTTGTGTTGCTTGATGGGGTTTTGCAAAGGGTCTATTGTGTCATATGTATTGGAAGTGTCCTGCTATATAACAATGCATGAACACATACCATTAAACTAGATGCTCAGAGGTGTGTTTGTTTTTGCAACTAACAAGTTACAGCAGTGTGCTTTAATGTTATTATCATGTGCATAGTTTTAAGTATCCTCTCTGCAATGTCTACAAAGGCCCCTGGAGAGAATAAATTAATAAATAACATTTTCACATCACTGGAGTTGGTTTTCGGATGCGCCATATGTTCAGTAGAAGTGGAAAGAGTGCAGCCCAATGCAACCAGTCTGGTATGTCCCATTAATTAATATTGAGGGGTCAGAGATGCGAGTGTATTCAAAAGTTCCAGCACGTGCGGTGAACACAATTCTTTGTGTAGAGGCTCTGAAGACGTAAAGGCGAGCGGAAATATGTTTATTAGGTTAGTGTTAAAATATATTGATTTCCACTTGATTACGTAATTATTGGTTCTTTGCAAATGGTTCCATAACGAGTTCTTTCTGCGACAGTCTTGTGTCAGGCATTCAGTCATAGTACCTGTGCTGCTTGTCGGATGATGCTCCTGGCACGTCGGTGTTCAGTTTGGCCGAGTGGCAACTTTGACCGACTTATGCCGTCTTGTAATCATACGTCATGTGCGGCCTCTGATATCTGATGCACTGAAGCTGCAGGGCTGGCTTCTAATCCGCAAATGTTCCTGGTAGTTTTCTGCATCAATGCAGCAAGCTCGGGCATGTGTGAATGCTTCGGCGTTGCGGTGTCTCGTTGAATCGGCATTGAATAGTAACGGGTAGCCGATGGCAGTCATCGTGACTTTGTGGTATAAGTCGCCCTCGGTTCGTCAGATGCCGCTTTGCTCGAAGTCTCCAGTTGAAATGCCTGTCGAACTTGTTCCGAAGCAATCTCGGAAATCAAAATAAAAGCCGGGCAACTGATGGCAGGAAGTAGCTTCCTGGTCTCCTCCCGGACAACGTCGTGGATGTCGCGGATGCCTGGGAGGCTGGCATCGAAGTTGCAGCTGGACGACTCGAGTGTCGAGAAGCTGGGGAGTTGTTGATAGCGACAGGCTCGGGCCTGCAGTGTACATTCAATGTTGGAAGCCGCGGTGATATGAACCCTTCGACTGTTGTCGTGGAGTTGCGGACAAGGCTGCCGGAGGTGTTGTACCCCACATGAGGGACATGGGATTCTTAGCTTCTTGTCTTCTGTAACATCAGGGTTGGCGTGAGTGCTCGATCACGCCCAAAACATCTTCCACGAAGGCGGTGACGCTCTTGTTGGGGCCGCATCCTGGACAGAATCAGGAATTCGGCTCTCCCGGTCAATGTTGGCTGATGAACGTGCACTTCAGCTCGATCGTGCAAACTTCCCACGACGTTAAGGAGGATTCGTGGTTCTCAAACCAGTGCCTGGCAGTTTCTTCCACGAGAAGTATAGGTTCTGCAGGAGCTGGTTGTCCGTCTACCCACTGTGGCGGGCGACACGGCCATATATTTCAATCCAGCCCTCGACGTCTTCATACACCTTGCGTGAAAGGGCATCGGAGTGTGAGGTGCGAAGGGCATGCAAAAGATGATGGGAGCGGACGTGGTTTGCCGCTACAGGTTTGTCATTGTCGGCTTAGTCAGCTTCGGTTTTTCCGGCAAAAGACCGAATTCCGGTGGTTCTTGCTGGTAGCAGCGACTGGCTCGGATTTCAGGTTTTTTGTGGTGCATTTCCAAGGTTCGTCCTTGCGGTACTCGCTCGTCTTCCGGTTTTTCTGCCGGGCTTGGGATAGGACTTGGTTCACGGCTCGCCGGGCGTTTAAGACGCGGGGCAACTCGGCTGAGGAGCCGCCAGGGTCCACACAGAGACGGGCTATGGGTAAAATGTGCAGCACCTCCACCAGAACATACGATGACAGCTGAGCATGGCCTGGAACTTTCCAGAATAGTAAACATTGATAGAAAATAGGACTGGAGCAAGCATCTGTGACAATATAACAAAACAGACAAAAGAGAGTCTATCCTAACCACTAAAAAAGCTGCATTGTTTTAGAGGCATTCTGTTCGAATAAATCCTCTCCTTCGGGGTTTGGCGACTGCCGTGGACGAACTGAACTGAAATGGATGTGGAACCACTTTTCTGGTAATGAGCCGCTGCAGACTCGTCGTGAACGGGTGGACTGGGTAGGTAACACGCGCGATGAAATGCCCATACAGCTTGCAATTCGCGTACCGAGTGTTGATGAAACTTGTGTCGACGAAACGTGCGACAGACAAGCGGAATCAATACCAACTGCAACACCTGTGCTCCGTGAAAGTGCACGGCTACGCCAGAACAATTTAGGAAGCAGCACAGCATCACCTAAAGCACGGCACAGGAACTACCAACTTGAAGCACTTGAAGGCAGCTCTCCGGTGCGCCGCACAACCAAAGTGAGCCTTCGGTCATCTGAACGAAGCGGCACCACGATTGCACACTGCCAAGCACGACTCACGCAATTTCCGTCGCTAAACTGCGTATCCAAACATATTGCACACGCTTCACTGTAGATCTCGAAGATTCCGATGGTCAACCAGAGCACAGAAACGTCGCCTTAAAATTTACTTGCGGTATCCGAATCAATCCGAGGTCCGAGCAACGTAGGGCCGATTGATTGTCTCTTTCGTGGCAATATCCCCGTCGGTCACCAGCGAAATTCACACCGTTCCTCGTTCTGTTCACGTTGTACCTACGTCAGACACCACGCTGAACTCTGAAGTTGCTTTCGACCGGCCTCATATGACGGCTTCCGCGTCTGAAATCAACTCGCCGACACGAACGACAACAAACAACGCATCCGACAAGCTCCGGCCCAGCTGGGACCAGCCGCTGCCTGGGCGCTGCCATCTTTCCTGTGACGTCACGTATTTGGTTTGGTCATGTGACGAGTGGTCACATTTGCGTACAATGGCAGCCGCCTTATGGGGGTCACTTTCGAGTGCAGACCGGAACCCCGGTTTATCGCTCTAAGCCCCTCTACCTCGTTGGGCCGGAGAGACTGCATGCGTCATCTACCGGCTCACTCTGGCAGCTTATGCAGCTGTTGTTTTCTGGAGTTACACTCCCAGCTCGCAAACAATCAACGAAGCGTGACTCGGCGACAAAAAAAAGTGACTCTTAGATTTTTTTTTTTTTTTAAAAAGGGGGCCTTCATCAGAGAAACTGCAAGATCACCGAGATCTAGTAGCCCCCCATGGCAAATGCGTTGCGTAGATGTGACTAAACAGAAGTGGGAAAAACAACACAACACAACAAACAAGTAAACATTTAAAGCGTGGGTGACAAAGAAAGAAACGAGGAGGTCATGCGATAATTGTATCGGAGAGTGGCGACAATCGCAAGAAGAGCCGCCTTAATCTCTGCCGCATCATTGATTTAATCGCTAGACAGCTCTGATTTCACTTTCGACCACCGCTCTCGCGTTATATTTAACAATTGAACACACCGTACGTGGTATAAACTTGAATATGGCACTCTAAACTTTTTTCTCAAAAACAAAATCTGAAATTTTTAATAAAATTGTTCACAAAGACATGTTTAGCAGTTTCCAAAAAATTTAAGGCTACAAACACTAAATATAATTTGGAATATTGCCTTACTATATGATACATACATTTTTCTGAAAAAGTCGAATTTCGGATATCTCCCAAATGTATTTGTAATCGAGCGCCAATCAAATCTGTCACACACGACAGTCATAACAATCACGCCGTCCTTCCCTGCTCCTTTGTTGCTTTTGTTTTTCTTTAATAAACATGCTATTTTTTTTTTCATAGAATTGCTTCACTAAAAAAAAAATGAAAGCCGTTTACAACTCCCTGTAACGCCGAATTAGAGCGCAGCTCTTGAGGAGGAGGGGAAGTAAGGGGGGGGGTCACGTGACTCTGGGGGTCACGTGACCAGGGGAGTAACGTGACCTCCGGGTGGGGGGGGGGGGTCATGTGGCCTGGGGGTCACGTGACCTCGAGGGGCGGGGGGCGGAGAAAATTTTCCGCTAAATTTAGTGGGGAAAAGTTTCCGCTACATTTAGTGGGGAAAATTTTCCGGTAAATTCAGCGGGGAAATTTTTCCGCTACATTTAGCGGGGAAAATTTTTCCTCTAAATTTAGCGGGGAGATTTACCCATCATGCACCGCGCGGTTACGCCGACGGTGACACCGACGGCGACGGCGTCGGCGACGCCGACGCCGCTCAAGCCGGAAACGGGCGCCTAAGAGCTGCGCTCTAAAAAAACAGTGAGGGTGATAGCGATCTCTTCCCTCACTAAAACGCGTTGTCTGCTGCATAGTCTGAGCAGGGCCAAACATCTGGTTGATAGACAAACGGTTGAAAATCACATCTTTTCGCCAGTATTAGGCGCAAATTAACGTGCATCCAACGGCTTTTTTTCAGTTAGAAAATGCTTTTAGCGTGTTGATTCCTTCTTCAATTTCTGCGAAAGGTCCTTCATTCGTGCGTGAACGATTTTCTCTCAGGCACCGCGATTACCTCGAAGTTGGTTTTTCGAGGACAAAAATACGATACCCATCGATAACGCTAACGTGTGTCATTACGCGGCTGCTTGAGAAAACGTGATCCCGAACAGGACATCTATAGTCGCTCCAGCAAGACGGCGGGCAACGTGACGGATGACCTCAGCTCCCGTAATGGAGTTGCACAATGGGGCTTTCTATAGTTGGAGGTCACAGCAAGAGTACCTTTCCACTACGCGTTAGATGGCTATGTGCTTGAGATCAAACCCTGTTTTATCTTTAACAAAAATAAAACCGTTGTTATATTTGGTAATCGTCAAGGCGCACATATCACTGTCAATAGGGAAGGAGGTTTAGGAGGAAAGGGTATAGGTGTGAAGAAGGTACAACTTTAATAAATAACTAAAATGTAAAAAAATGAAGTGGGAAGATCGATTGCGCCAGTAAAACTCAAATTCTCAGGTTGGCTTTGGCTTGGGCAGTCGGAGTGCAAGAAGGGCTAACCCTAGGATACTATCAACACTGTAGGTAGTGCTTTGTACCTCCACAGTGAGTTCCATAATGTTAAAAACGTCGTTGTGCGGTATGATCTGCCACTTGTTTTCAGCGCTTCTAGTAAAAAGCTACAGTTGTGCGAGAAGGCCCTTTGTCAGGAAAGGAAAGGGGTGTTTTTTTCACACGGGAAGAAACATGCAAATCCTCCTGTGCACTGCTGTTTGTGGGTTGTATACTTCATTCCGCTGTCCTGCGGTAAGGCCTATGTGGGCCAAACGGGACGCTTTATTAATGACGGATGGAGGGAGCACTGCAACGCTCATTGTATGACTCAGTCTGGACATATACCAGTCCACTGCAGGTGTTGGTACACTCCCGTGTATGAAAAAAAAAAAAAAACTTTTGGAAGATTTATAGAGCAGAGAGCGCTTAAGGTCTTGGAGGCTTTTAAAATAAAATCTTTGGGTGATGGCCGCATAAGCCATAGGTCACCTGCTTTGACAGATGCGAAAAAAGGAATTCTTATCGGTTACAGGGCTACACGTACACGTTAAGGTTTTTTTGTCGTTTTTATATTAAAAAGGTGTGGGGTGCGCTATTGGACAGCGCATGTGCAGCCAGCGAAGGGGATATTCTTTGTTTTTTTTCAATTGAAGTTCTATTAAACTTCGAGTTTTGAGTAAGCAATTGTCTGTAGAACCGGTCCTCTATTCTGCCCTGCTTTTATGTGCGCTTTATACTTCTTCATGAACCACTTTAAACTAGCCCATTTGTAAACCCTATATCAACGGTTTTCTCAACTTCAAGAAGCTGCCATTAAAGCTTACCATGAGGATATTATGAGCAGCCTGTAAGTACATATGTATGAGGAGTATGGAAGTCCAAAGACTTCTGAGCGTAGCTTGCAAGCAGTTACACCAAATGATGGGAAAATTATAAGTCGTTGTTAGCTATGACAGCAACCAAAAGCTTAGTGGAAAGAATGCGATAGACGTTTATATGTTTTTGTCTTCGAAAAAGACATTTTATTGACTTTCCTCGCTGTCTCGAATATAGAGATGGCAAATGAACGCGTGCACGCAACACCACCTAGAAGACAAGTCCTGCGCATTACTTCATCATTAATAGACCACCGACCCGCCCAAGGCAAACACGCTGCAGCTCGAAGAGTAAGAGACGCTAAGCGAAAAACGCGTCCATCTTCGCGTCCCCGCCTGCTGGTGTCGCGTTCGTTGTAAGACACTGCAGGACACGCTTGTCGGGTTGCTGACGCAAATTAGACGATGCTGCGTAGATCTACATGTGATAAAGTTTTAGGGTAAAGGCGCGGGCCTCATCTTCTTGGTGGTACGCGGAACGCAAGTTTGTCTGCCTGTTGCGGAGGGGTGGCTGTGACGTGAGAACGCCGAGCTCTGATTGATTCTCCTTGGAAGGATAAGGGATATACCTCAATGCTAGGGGCATGGCTAGATGCCTTGCGGCCTACCCACTATCCTTACATTCTGTACCAATCAAGCTTCGGCGTTCTAACGTCATTGCAACCCCTGCACCAGAAGCACACGAACTTGCGCTTTGCACTGGTTCGCGCCGATCAGTCAGCTGACTTCCCACCGTAGATACGATCGCTGCAGTTGTATGACTTGAGGCTGGTTTTGTGCTCCCAGGGCGTATAGTTGACCACGGCTGTACAGAGCATGTAAGGCTGCAGAGTAGAAAAAGACACCACAACTTCAAAGGAAAGCACTAAGAGCTGGAACCAATATTAGGACCATTCAGTAATAGGGGAGAAGGCAGTTGCTCGCAGAAGGCGTTAAAAGGGGTTAGTATATCGTTCCAGTAAATTCATTATTGATATCCGCTACTTCCTCGGCTCCTTTGGAAGTAAATTGTATTGGCATCGAGGTTTTTTATCGGAGTGATCCTAACAATCTACTAAAACCTCATTACGTCCGGTTCGTTTTGCTGCCATCCTAAAGGCAGTCTTTTATGAGTTACTTGTAAAAATTATTGATTACAAGTACAACGATACTTAGTAAAAAGTATTAAATTAAGTTCCTTGATTACTTGAGGCGGAAAAGAAATGCCTGTTGCTTGAAAAATAAAGAAACTTACTAGCCGATTACTTGAGATTTTCAAAACAACAGATATTGCTGCCGGTTTGAAAAAGAATTTTTGTACTGTCCATTATTGGAATATATTCACCGAACTATAAATTACTTGTCTTTTGGTCTACCAATTTTGGAAAATAATCGTCGGAGATATCTTGCCGGGATTTTGTTTAATACCTGTTGTAATTGTTTCCTAATAAATATGCTCAAATATTAAAAAAGCACTTCGCAAATAATGAATTACAGGAAATTTGATTATGCTTGTAAAGGGTAATTGTACAGAAAGTGCGATGGCCTTGAATCAGCAAGTGCATTACATGACAGTGCTTTATGGTACTACACATTGTTTACAAGAAAATATTATTGCTGGTTTAAAATTCTTTCAACAATAAGACATAAATAAGCTAAAAAAGATGGTTTATAGTGACGCAAAAATAAAACACTTTGGATGAGAAAGTCTTGAGTCCATACTCACAGCGTCGACCTTGGGGAAGCAAAGTCTCGAGCTGTAGGTGTCCCTTCCGATCACGCAGGTGGATTCAGCAACACTCATTGTGACTTGTAGTCCACACCCGCAATTACCTGCAAATACATTAACACGAAATCATGCTATTTCATAGCTTATGAACACGAGGAAGTTTAAAAACTCTAAATGCAATGTCAGTACACGAGAAGAATGATGAGAACTTTCATATTAATATCATTTATATCTCTACGCTGAAGCATTTATGTGTATCTTGAAACTTACGTAGATGCCCGTGATTCACCATTAAAACGTCTTCCTCTAAAACGAATCTCAGCGCCTCACGTACAAAATGAAATCCTCCAATTTACATATTGTCAACAAGTTGTAAACATGGAAGTTAGATTCCGGTGGACCAGAGATACGGTAGCGTCGATGAAATGCAGTGGGGAAAATATGTATTAGTTTGTGCTTACCATAGTGTTTCGAGAGATGCTCCACCACGAAGATAACCCACCCCTATTTTTGGCACAATTTGCTATTCTCCCAAAAACACCTAAACATATATCCCACTTCTAGTAATTGCAAAGGTCTGGCCCAGGGTGACGTTTGCAGAATTGGTGTTACTCGACCACGGCGGGGGATGAGTGATTACGAAATGGAAAGTACAGTTTTGTATATTCCATCGCCCCTCAATGTGAAAGCCAGTTTGGCAGGTCACAGAATATAAAAGTAGCATTTAAAAAAAAGGGTCTTGATTGAACACCCAAAGTTGGCACAACACTCATTTATAGCCAATTCGCACTCACTTGTAGCTGGGCTACCTCTCGTGATATCACTGTGGATATTCCGTTTTCTATGAACCAACCCCTACAATCGTGTTATAATATTTTTTAACCTTGTTTTACTACCCAACCGTGTTGACTACCCAAAATATGCACTCGCCACGGTGAATATTTTGTAAACATGCGTGATGCTCACTGAAGGCATTTTTGGGTATGGCTCGTCGGTACAAAAATATGTACCCGGTGGAGAAACTACGCTGCTCCTACTAATCACTACGAAAATAAAAATGCGCGAAAGACAATGACAGGATGGAGACAACACAGGACAAGCGCTTGTCCTGTGTAGAATCCGTCTTGTCCTTGTACTTCGCTCTTTTTATTTTCGTAATGTTTAACCAACCAGGCCAACAAATCATTTTCCTACGATCACCCATGGCTTCGATTTGTTCTTGTAGCAAGGCGTGTTATTAATACTTCTACATGCCATCGCTCTGCTTGCAAGCAAACCCGCGTTTTGTCACACCACCTGTGTGCCATCCGCTTCGTGTAAACCAGAATGGCATGGGGAAAACGAACGCGCCTGCGCCCGGCCGATAGCAGCGCCACCGCAGTGGAGCCAATTCAATCAATTAGAAGCAGTCAATTAAATAAGCAGTCAATTCAATCAATTAGAAGAAAAGTAATGGACCGTTACTTGAGAGGGTATCTGTTACTTTACCGACTACCTCAGTTTTTTAAAACGAAATAATGTGTGGCCTTTTTGAAAGTGGGTTTTTTGCACTGCTCGTCATTGTATTAGAATCACCGAACTATGAAATAGTATTGTTCTTAATCCACAATTTCGGTAAACCAATGTCCTTCACTGGGACGCTTGCGTCAAGGATGCCTTGCTATTAAACGAGTACAATCAAGGGGCGCCATTACAAAAGAGGACAGAAAATAGTAACCGTTAGACGTACTTAGAAAAGTCATCACCTATGAAAGCGGTCATTGTGTCCTAATAATTATATTTACACGATTATAAAATTACTCCAAAAAGTAGTCGGGTACAAGTAGGGCTGGGCGTCGGTGAAAAATTTTAAACTACTAATCACCACACTTTAATCGAGAAATATTAAATTAAACGGTCTCGTATAATATTTCCGATGAGTCCAAATTATTTTTTTTTACTTTTGTTGAATGTGTGAATAAGTGGGCAATATAAAATTTCGATTACGAATCAACCTTGAGGAGTAACTTTAGAAAAGTTCAAAGACACTCACACTGACAGATGACTACTTTTGCTGCATGAGGCAAGGAGACTTGTTGATAATCTCCGGCAAGAGCGACATGTATTTTCCACAATAGTCTCTGCACAACTGAACGGACACTCGCACGGCATAGGAGTGGCGGAGACAGGTGTAACCTTCCGGACTTGTCGGGAGTTACTACTCTAACCCCTACAGTTCACTTTAGGTTAATTTTTCTTTTCTAAAGATGTCCTTTATACAGGTGAACTCGTCAACGTCTGCGTAGTGAACGCGTTTAATTTTTACTTTCTTTTGATTCGTCAAGAGTTTACCGATTAACCGGTTAAAAAGTGAATCGCTATGAAAGCATTAATCGATTGATCGGTAGGTTAATCGATCATTTACCCGACCCCTACATACGAGTCATTCCCATACATGTAACGAGTACTATACAAGTTTGCTTCAGAGCCGCATGAATGTCTATAGGGGAGGCGTAGAAAACGGCCCACATGTTGTGGACGTGTTACCTGAGACTCGACGCTCCTGAGCCTCAAGAGGGTGTCGAAGTTTGTCCTGTTCTCAACTTGAGAGGAGATGGCGAAGTGTGCCCACTTTGTGTAGAGGGGGTCATCGTGAGGATGGTGCCTCCTCCAGACCCCTTGAAAGGCCGAGGAGACACAAACGACGCCGAGGACGACAAGGAGCGCTGCCTTCACGATACTCATCTCGGAATGAATCTGGCGTCGAACAGTGAAGCTGCGCTACTCTTTCGAGTCCATTTATACCATCTTCAATCGATATCGGGCGGTGCAATAACATCGTGTCTTCCTTATCAGTGATAGAATTGGAGGCACGTGAGCTTCGGATTTCAATCGTCTATGAAATAAAAAAAACACTTGAGTGAAGAAAAAATCATAGATTGTGGAAATTCCTCCACAAGATGTTCACCGCCCCCGAACCTCATCAATACACCAACAGGTAACGCTGCTGTGGGCCTGCCGCATGCGAGCATCACCTTACGCCAAATAGGTGGCTGGCCACACACGGTGATGCTAAATATTTGCTTTCTTTTAAAGAGCGCGTTTGCGTTTAAAGATATTAACACGCCTCGCAAAAGGGAGTACTGGAAGCCACAGGCGATCCCAGACGGTTGTAAGTTTCAGGTGGAGGAAATATTTCAGTACCAGCGAGCCGTAACAGTAACTGCAATGCCTGCGCTGAGCATTGCCTACGTTTTTGAAACATTCACTTAGGAAGTTCATCTTTAGGGGCGTTATTACAGTTCAGCTGTGAGAAACGAAATTCAAACAAAAATAGGACAACATGGCCGTCGGGACTGGTGCACGAACAGCGGAATATATGTGCATAAACTAAAGCTTACTTTCCCTCATTTTCGTTTATCGAGGCTTCTAAATCTTTGGTTTACTAGAGTCTAACATTCTTGTTTGTTTGTTTTTTAATTTGGAGAATATCTAAAGTAGCGAAAGGCTTTAATTATGTTCGGTAAAGCTGAGGTTTTTTTTGTCTTTTTTTTTAATTAAGAGGTTTTAGTGGGGAATTTCCGGCGTCCGAGTTTCTAGATACATATGCTCCTCATAAATATATAAATGAAGTAGACATTAAAGTTTTAATCATCCTTTCCGTGCATATGAATGTACTACATTTTTTATATCGAATTTTAGGGGTGAAGCTCCTTAGGGGCTGGCCATGTCCGTATGTCCGTCCAGCGTCCGGCGTCCGGGGCTCGTGCTCCTGCTCGTGAGCTCACGTGCTCACGTGCCCGTGTAGGGCAAAAACAATAATGAAAATAATGAAAAAATTACGAAATATGTTTGCGCAGTCGACAGGATTCGAACCTGTGCGGGGAGACCCAAATAGATTTCTAGTCCATCGCCTTAACCACTAGGCAACAACTGCGGGACGAGTAGGGGGCTCCGAGATGTGGTAGTAACTCAAGAGCTGGGGATGTCATGGATGAAACGTTGCATGTAGCTGCTCAACGTCTATTCACGAGAGGGCAATGCGGTCAAATGCGTATACAATCCCATTAAACTTTGCATGCATTGGCTCAACGTTTATAGAAAAGAGGGCGCTGCGGTCAAATGCTCAAATGCGTATATAACCACGTTCCATACCACAGATTCTCTTTCTGACCTGGATGAAAACGAACGAAAGGCTCGGCATGCTGCGGCTCAGCGTCTACGCAGACAAGCACCACCATAGCTTCGCCCCAATCAACATCATTCACAACGTGGAGATGCGGTCAATTTTTTTCAACGTTTTCTCATTTATAATTTGCCACCTAGAAGTATGTTGTTTTAAAACGGTGTGGATTGTCCCCCCGTTCCCTCCCCCTCTCCTCGTCTCCGGGTTTTTTGAGTACGACCACCAGGTCAACATGACTGCACAAGTTCGGAGAGGGCGCTTGGTTCTTTATCAATTAAAATAAAACAACACTGAGAATTTAAACACATTTTCTACAGTTTTCGCTTGATTTTATTCCAAAGAAAAGTCTCCCCCCCCCCGAAAAAAAGAAAGCCGTTTACAATTCCCTGTAACTCCGAATTAGAGCGCAGCTCTTGAGGAGGAGGGGAAGGCACGGGGGAGGGGGGGTCACGTGACTCGGGGAGGGGGGGTCACGTGACTCGGGGAGGGGGGGGGGTCACGTGGCCGGGGGTCACGTGACGTCGAGGAGGGGGGATTTTCCCGCTAAATTTAGCGGGGAAAATTTTCCGCTTGATTTAGCGGGGAAAGTTTTCCGCTAGACGTAGCGGGGAAAATTGTTCGCTAGATTTAGCGGGAGTAAATTTTCCGATAATATTTAGCGGGAAAATTTCCCGCTAGATTTAGCGGGGAAAATTTTCCACTAAATATAGCGGTTAAAATTTTCCGCTAGATTTAGCGGGGAAAATTTTCCGCTAAATTTAGCGGGGAAATTTACCCATCATGAACTGCGCGGTTACGCCGACGTCGACGGCGACGCCGCTCAAGCCGGAAACGGGCGCCTAAGAGCTGCGCTCTAAAAGGTAATGCTTTGTATTATAAGAAAAGTCAGGTTCAGAAATCCAGTTTGCAAGCGAACCAAAGAATCAAACAAACATTACCATAATGTGTGATGCATTTTTGCGGTCGAATGTTTGCTTTCATGGACGCGCGAAATTAGAGGCTCACATGCCTCTAATTGTTTTACTAATAACGAAGGCTCGATGTTATTGTCCCGTTCGATGACAATTGAACGTTGAATAAATAATCCCAGTAAGGAGGGGAAGCAAAAATAAATTAACAAACGCAGCTTCTTCTCAAAACAAGGACATAAAGGTGCTTGCGTAGGCAGACTGGTAAACGTCATATAGAGAAAAACAAAAAAGACGGTGCTGTGTTTGTGTTTTTTTTTTGTTCCTGTCGTCTCGGGTGTTTTTAGTAGGAAGTAAAGGCTTGTTTATACTCTTACGACCGAGTAAAGGCCCGTTCACACTCTTGCAACCGAGTACGACCGAGAGAGACAATACCGGTTGTTAAGCCTCTTGCGACGTCTTAGGACCAGCTCCGCTGCAGCGCATCCGGTCCTAAGATGTCGCAAGAGGCTCGAAAACCGATCTGGTATCTCTCGATCTTACTCGGTCGCAAGAGTGTGAACAGCGCTCAATCTTCGTTGTTTAGTACAAGAAAGACAGGAGAATCGTGCGTCTGAGATTGTAAGAACGAGCTAAAGAAAGGTCTAGCTGCAACTTCAAATTTTCGGAACATAATAAATTAAAAACACAATAATGTAAGGAACCTAACCAGCAAATTTTTTTTTATTTCTTCCAAGGTCATATTTATCTTTTTTAAAAGGGGGAGGGGGTATATGTTATCGAGCTTTGAATTACGAAAATAAGAGGCACATAATATTTTGCTCACGGCAGAATACCCACCGCAATTGTCAAATATTTTCATGAAGTGTTCGCACCCATATTATCCACAATATTTAATAACTCTGCAAGGTCTGGAATATTCCCCATAATGCGAAAGCCCGCCGTTGTGGTTCCGGTCTTAAAGTCGGGAAATAATGGTGATGTTCCTAATAGCCGGCCTATTTCCCTTCTTTCTTCATTTTCAAAGCTTTTTCGAAACGGTAGTTGATCAGGTCCTGTTTTTCAAGTTTCGCACGAAATAACTCCTTATCAACATGGCGTCATCTCTGGCAAATCAAAAACCAGAAATCTTGTAACTTTTATGTCGACCGCAGCTCGAATGGTCTGTAACAGGAGTCAGCTCGACGTTATTTACTTTGACCTGAGTAAGGCAGTGATGTTGTTAATCACATGATGCTATCGTCTTAGCTTTCCGCCTACGGTGTAGGCGGCTCATTATTTGAGTGGCTGAAGAGCTATTTGTGCAAGAGAAACAGATACGTTCGCGTCAACAATTCGTCATCTTCGTTGTACAAGACATGCTCTGGTGTTGCTCAGGAATCTGTCTTAGGTCCCCTTTTGTTTTCAATTTTTGTAGAGGATTTCTCCGTGTTATTTCATATTCCATTTTTTTCAATACGCTTATGACAAAAAAATCTACAAGCAAATAGTGATGCCAGAGAATTTCACTAGGCTTCAGGAAGACGCATGTTCCCTCTTCGGGTGGTGCTTAGATAATGATCTTTTTTTAAGCCATTTTAAAACAAAGCTCATTAATTTTTCTTGCAAGACGCATTATACCTATTGTTTATATAATATAAACGGCGAAATCCCGTCTCGTGCCGATGAAATCAAAGATCTCGGTGTCATGTTCGAATGAAGCCTGAGGTTCGATGGCCATGTTACCAAGGTGGTCAACTCGTCTCCC
>JAZHYW010003163.1:0-77084 GCA_037355805.1 Ixodes ricinus
GACAAAGTTGCACCTTTTACAAAAAAGGGCTGTACGTGCAATATCTTCTGTACCCTCTCTCCATCCCACTGCATCATTATTTAAGGCCCTAAACGTAAAAACAACTCAGCGAACACATGCGTTCAAACTTTTAACAACGTATCGCAAGGGCAGTTCAGCAAAACAACGTTCATTACATTCACTTAGCTAACCTAAAACATCGCATCATCTTGCGCGACCTTGGGCAAAATCAGCCCTGGGTAATCCGTCCATCCCGCACGGAGTACCTCGATCAAGCGCTTCATTTTAATCTGTCCACCATACTAAACACTCTCTACAAAAAAGGGTATAAATTTAGAGGCACTTTCACATAAAGGTTTAGTAAATTTTATTTTTTTCTCTGACTTTTTGAATACTGGCGTTGTTTTTATCCTGTGTGCTTTTTTTATGTATTTGCTGATCGCTCTCGTAGTCTTTATTGTCGGGTATTGTGTTGTTATTTTTGCCTAAAGTGTCCATTACACCCAACATTTGTATAAGATGTGTCTTTTACATTTATGTAATAGTTTTTTTTTAAATTTTTCTTTACCTTTGTGCTGCCCCAAACTGCACGGGGGCTGGGACCTTCGTCAAGCTGCTACCCAGCGGCTTTTTGTCCTAGTCCCCTGTTGTCATGTAAGGAGACGTGGCAACAAATAAAACTTGATTTGATTTGATTTGATTTGAATGGAGGTGGAGGAGTTATTGACAAATTTGATGTCCATACCCCAACTAAGGAGTGTAATTGCCTTTAATAGTTGTGACTGTATTCATGGACAATGTTACTGTACCTGACGGAGTCTGCAAATTTGTTTTGCATTTTTGTTCTAAATGTTTTTCACACAGATAGGCATATACAGCAGAAGCGCCTCAACCAAAAATGTTTCAACTTCACTTTTTATAGCTGAATGAAAGCTTTGGTAACAGGTTCCTGCCAAGAATGTTTCTGGTTGTCCTTCTGTCATGCTGTACATTAATTTCTTCTAATTCGTTGAAGCACTTCTGCTTGCCAACACCCTATTCACTTTTGGTTCATTCTTGCGTGTCTTTTGTTTTTGTAGGCTTGGATTATGATCAATCATCCAAGAAAGTGCTCGGGTACTCGACAGTGAAACCTGGTCCTGGTGCCGCACAATCTGACCCGACCTATGCCTCACACGCCCTGGTGTTCATGCTGGGGGGTATGTCGTCACGCTGGAAACAAGTGATTGGCTACCATTTCACATGTATGTGCACTCTCAACATGGAAGACAGTGCTTTGATTTCAGAGTACCATACAAACTGCATACTGTAACAATACAAACCACTGTGCTAGAGCAAACCCTCTAGGCCACCATGAGATGCACTAAGAGATAATCATAATGCTATGTATTTTAATTATCTGCAATATTTACCCATCCGGTATCTCCGAGCATTAATCCTCTTGCACTAACACATACCTTGGTGCATAGCAGCCGGCGAAATGTTTCTGCACCCTTTTCCAAAGAAATTTGAGTTTCAATTTAACATTTCTTTAACAACAAATAAATTGATCTCACAAAAAAAAATTGCCATGAGTGTGCACGCTATTATGCTAGATGGATAGAAACAAGCACTCAATTTTTTTTAGACAACTATGACAAGACACGCTTGCCTAATTTTCTCAAGGGTTCATTTCGGCCTGTCCATTCTTTTCTAAACTTATATTTGACTTGCCTCAATCTAACATACAGTCAGAACACTCTATGTTTAGGCTGTTTTATAGCTAGAAATTCGTTTTCTTTTTAGAGTATGTCATTTGGGTGAAGAGCTTTATGTATACGTTTTGTGTGGTAGACGTTACCTGCTCGGTAGACTAAGAAGTGCTGTTTTTACGCTTGCAGGCAGCTCATTTGATCCGAAGAAAGTGAAGAAAGTTCTCTTTAAGATCATCCAGCAGTGCGAAGAGATCGACATAGCCATCGACGCTGTCATTTCTGACATGGGCCCGGGCAACCAAGCCATCTGGCGACTTTGTGGCATTACAGCATCACAGTTTGGCCCTAAAGTGGTGTCATGCAAACATCCATGTGCTGGGGAGACAAGCCGGCAACTTCACTTCTTGGCGGATGCCCCGCACCTACTCAAGAATATTCGTGGTCACCTTACCAGAGGACAAGAGTTCATCCTCCCAGCTGACGTCCAAGAAAAGTACAACCTGCCATCAAACCGAGTATGTTTTGCTGCTTGTAACAACCATTAAGTTGTCTAACATACAGCAATGAAGATAATTTTTAATATGTTCAAACACACACACTCCTGACAGGTGCAACTCCCCACTTATGAAACTTCACAATGACAACTTGGGTAAACCCAAATGTTTAATCGTTATTTCAAAATGTTCGAGTCACTACACCGCCATTACTATTAGTAACAGGATGCAACTGACAACTAGCAGTGATGAAAGTGTTGTGCCATATAGCACCGTGAACGAAAGACTGCCACATCTTGAGGCAAAATGCCATTTTCGCTCAAAATTGTGTCGAACCTGCACCAAAAAAAGCTTAAAGCAAAAGGAAAGCTCCATTGGTTGATTTTAATATTCACAGGAGTAGAAGGAAAGAAAATGGTACAAAAATCTATTTCACGGTGTGTCTACTCACCATATGGTTCATTTCATCTTAGGTCAGAGCACAGTCAAAGGCTCGAACGCATACAGCCTTGGACACATATAGTAAAAGCACAAGTCACGGTACACTGGCTGCACTTAACTGGTTTAGCTGATGAAAGAGGACACACAGGAAGATAAGGGATGCCATGATATCGCACTTTAAAGGGATACATCAACGAAATTTGAAATATTCCCGTCGTGTTCAAACATAGGTTGAATATGATCCACAATATCCGTAAATGACAATCGCACGTTTGTATTTTGATCCTGGTGGCTGTATTTTTCGTTATAAACGGTCCACTCTGGCAAGCGCTCGGAGAAGGCCCAGCTTAGAGCATGTGACATCCGACGCAATCGTGACGTAGGTCGTCTCGAGACGAGCAAAGCTACGGCGAGGCTGACGTCGAGAGGATGGCCTAGTCGTTCCAGCCACCGAAGCAGCTGCTTTTGTACGAATTTTGGGCGACGGGTTAATCTTCTATAATCTTGTAGGGGGACAATAGCGACTTCTGCGACACACAAAAGGGATTCTCGGGAAGAGGGGAGTTCCTCCTTCCCCCTTCTCTCGTCGTGGCCGGAAGCCAGACGACCTCCGTCACTAGCTGTCAAGGTTCCTAGACGAGCATTACAAACGAGGCGTTAGCGACATCCACCAGGTGCTCTTTGCTAATTGTTTAATTCGTTTTAAAATTCCTTTTTGAGACTTTTTTAACAAGATATTGGTATGTCCCATGTGATACTGCTCTTTTGAATACATATAGACCAAAAAATGAGCGCCGAAATTTCGTTGTAGTATCTCTTTAATGCTGTTTGATTGGTCCCATTGGCTCGTAGAGTCGGCTGTAGCGTCGACTTCAGGTGAAACAAAGTTTGGCACCTCTCGCGTCAACCTTCACATCTGACAGCGTGCACGCGACGAGCTTCACCGCTTTGCACCGGATTGCTAGGGGCAGCGGCTGATCTGGGGCCCTAATCTGGAAACTTGCCGAAAAAGTCGGCGAGAAATATGGCGGCCGTGATTGACCAACGCTGCACTTGACCTTGGCTTAGTCCGTTTTCTCGCTGGCTATTTTGCCAAGTATCCAGATCAGTGTTCCTGGGGGAGGGGTAGCGCGATAGGCACGGAATTTATGCTCAGGATTGTTACAGGTCGACCTTTGTCCTGATTGCAAATTAATATAACCTTAAACAAAAAAAGTTCAGCCGAGAAAGAGAGAAGAAAAAGACACTGGGGTATATTTGAATAAATACGGTAGTCCCTGCAGATGCCGTGCAGCTGTCGATCGAAAGAGCAGCAAACTTTGACTTAAATCTGATTCCAACGCTGCTAAAGAGTACTGTCACCTTTGAAGCGCAGGTGTAGGTTTTCCTAATCTTTCTAGGTGATAGTTTTTTTCAGCTTATGATATTAGAGTCAAGTTTGGTACGTTCATGAAACTTGGGGGACGCATTTTTATTGATAGACGTGTAGCGGATATGCTAGTTCTTGTCGACATTTTACAGAAATGATCTTTACAGGAGAGAGATAGATAGATAGTTTGCGTTTAAGAAAGGGGAAAACGTCGGACATTATGCGCTTGTGTGGCGTTGTGTCGATGTCAATATACTTACAGGATAAATAAACCACTAAGTGTAAAATGGGGGAGGGGGGAGAGGCTTTCTCCCAACTGAAGGGTTGCATTATGACAATTTCTACCATTTTTTATTACCTATTGTAAATGAAAGCTACTCTGACCAGAGCCTTATTTCTAAAAGGAAGGCTCTGTGTTCCTTTTGCATCCAATGCATTTTTATCACAAAAAGTTACAAGTAATATGCTCCAGTACAAAGAGGAACCGTCAATCGTTATCACAGATGAACTAATATAGATATGCAATCACTTTTTAATTTTGAAGTGATGTACTAACAGATGTTGGCATCTGCTACAAAAGGTGAAATGCCCCTTCCATTACTGAATAAGTTTGAATCTTTGACACACATCACTTCTCATTACTAAGTGTTATATTATCATCCACCCTATCCTGATCTGATGCATAAGGGGGCCTTAAGGGGTAATTAAAATTAAATGGTTTGCTGAGCTAATGTATGGAATTTTACATATTTACAGGTTTCACTGGAGCATGTACAGAAGCTTGTGTCGATCGACTCTCAGCACGACCTCAAACTGGCTCCACACATCAAGGAGAAGCACCTGAACCCATCGCATTTTGACAAGATGGATGTGGGGTCTGCTTATGCCCTCTTGAACCATGCAGTTGGTGCCGCCATTAGGTACCTTGTACAAGAAGGAATGATGGGCGAGGAAGCTTTAACAACAGCCTGGTTCCTGGAGCTAGTTTTCAAGTGGTTTTCGCTGATGACCTCGCGCACCATAAAACTGGCAATGAGTGAACTCAATCCTACCAAGCACGAAGAAGCAGTCGCTTTCCTCGAAGAAGTTGTGTGCATCTTTTCGAGGCTTTCGATTTACAAGCAAGGACAGAGGGAGTGCTTTAAACCGTGTCAGGCAGGAATGATAGTCACAACGAAATCTGCCCTCAAGCTTCAACAACTGTACCTGCAAGAAAAAAAATTCAAATTTCTTTTCATGAGTCGTACGACACAGGACTGTCTGGAAAACCTCTTCAGCTTAATTCGCCAGAAAAACCCCGTGCCCCGTGCCCTCGACTTTAAAGTGTCCCTTCGTCTGATAACACTGAGCCAGTTTTTTGCTCCATGCAAGTCTGGAAGCTACGATGAAGACCCTGCAGAGCATCTTCTCAGCTACATGAAGACAAAGCCACCACAGCAGAAGACTTCAACTGATGAAGATTCCGAGCTTCCTGACTGCCTCTTAAAATCAATCTCTGAAGAAGAAAAAGCGTCCCTGCACTATGTTGCAGGGTATGCTGCACGAAATGTGAGAAAGAAGCACACTTTGTGTTCATCTTGCACAGCATGCCTTGTGGACAAGAATAACAAGAATCATTCAGAGCTGACGGCCCTCAAGTCTTACACAGGAGACAAAGGAAAGAATCCCCTTTTCATGGTTTCGGCTCCCTGCTTTACTCTCCTCGAAAATGCAGAAGTGTTCTTCCAGTGCAATGAAAAGAAACTAGTGACCTCACAGATATCACTGGACACATTTGGAGAGGAGTACCTGAAGAACCACCCCAGCGACCTCCCCCAGTGCCACGATATTTCAAAGAAACTTATTGGTGAATTTTTTCTGCTAAGATTGCGGATTGCGCTGCGCAAAGTTAATGCAAAACTAGATGCTATGAAGAGAAGCGCCAAGTGTGGAAGCAAATCTGTTGGAATGCACGAATCCGTGAGAGACGTTAGATAGCTCTTTGAATCTGTAAGAGATGTTACATAAGAAAGCACTTCTTGGCATCGCAGAATCATGATTTCTATGCTCGCATGACCTGTCATTAATATCGCTATCCTGCAATGCTGGGAAATGCTCTCTTGCTTGAGTTAACACCATGTTGCTTACCCGATTTCTAATTTTCTCTTATTTTTGTGATTTTTTTCTGTGTTTTCATAGTCAAAAATGCGGGTGTTAGTGTTCCTTCTTTATGTGCACAGTTGTGCTAGCATATCTAAAGCAATGCCCAGTTATTTATTTGAAGTTGAAAGTCTGCACAGTTGCTACACTTAATTTTGCAGCTTCTGGAAAGTTCACTAGGTTTTTTTGTTTTTCTTCTAAAGCTTTGTAGAATGATTTTGTCAGCGTTTTTGGTACGGTATACCAATCTGGAAATAAAATTGCTGTTTTAGTGCAACAGTGACAGTGTTTATACTACAGACGTTTGACGTCAAAAGCTTGCAAACTATCTAGAAACAAGGCTCACATATAAATGTAGTGTTTTCACTGTCCGTGATCGAGGAAGTGTGGTTGCAGTTAATGGACGGTTGAGAAAATTTTGTTGCAGTGTAAATTATAACCAGAGCGAGCTGTCAATAAATCTCGTACTACAGAATGTTAAGCCCACTTGAATGATTGGACGAAGGCATGCATTTTGCAATGCATCTGAGTGGCAGTGCAGTGTCGTCAATATTATTCCTTTTTGAAATACACTTTTGTGAACTACAAGTGTTTTGAAAGCTAAAAGTAGCTGATTAGAGTAGTCACAATAGACCGTGCTATATCAATCTCCAAAAGATTAATTTAGATTTTGTCCTCACTTGAGGTAAAAACGTCTTGGCATTTCTGGTTTTATAGTCCTTCTGATCCAAACGTTTTTAAACTAAAAATATGTTTTCCAGGAAATTCGAATTATTGTGGGAGATAAGCAAATTAAATTTACAAAAAGAAGCAACGAATTACTTCTTTCCTCGCAAGAATTCGTTTGAAATGATAGTTGAGAGAACTGGCTGCCTGACGAAAATCTGTAAACTGACTGAAACACAAACCGACGGAATGAAAGAAAATAATCATAATTTTTGAACTCGTAGAGCTGATGGATATCGGGCCTGAAAAGACTGGAAAAGTAGGCAGAGCCACTCAGCAAGCAGAACTCAATAGCGCTAAGAAGTTTTGTACAATCCCTCCCGTCGAAATTCGGCGAGGACACGATCGTAATTAACGTTATGACCAATGTCGACGATGTTGCGACGTTATTTTTGCCAGCTTCTCTCTTCGGATTGCAAGTAAAATAGAATTATAGTCTACCGTACAGGAACACCTTAAAATACTGGTAGCGGTAGCGGTAGCATTAGAAATGAAGAGTAAAAAAACGCGCTAATATAAAGGATCGTCAACATTCCGAATAAACCCACCTTTGCACTGATACGGTTTCCTTTGGAAACTGGGGAAACTCCTCGAAAAGGTGGCGGTAGAACCGCAGAGCTGCCGCCTACTCTCCGCAGAGCCCGCCGCGTCGTCTGCTACCGTAAGGTGATTTGGGCTCAAAACAAGAATCCCTCGCTCGCTCAGACCATAACAAGTGCTGCAAATCCTTTTAGAGTGCTTACCTGCGATATTAAAAATAGTTTTCACACGATGAAAGGCCCAGATATTACAAAAGACCCGCTTTCTTCTATACCCGACACGTCCACCGTGCAAGCGTTGGAACCTTTTTTGGCATTCGCCGCTAGTCGCCGAGTGGGGGCGCTACGGTTGGCGTTACTCTGCTCCCTACGGGAGCATATACAGTGGCGACCATGGGTAGACGAAGGCCGCGGCCAGGAAGGGGCCCCGCATGCATCCCCAAACGACCTCCCGCTAGGCGTCGTTGGGGCTCGGCTGTGTCCAGAACGAAACAAGGGAATAAAACAAAATCAAGTGGGCCCAAAAGCGCGCCCGGGTGGCCAAGAAGAGCCAGCAGAGACACAGGAGCAGCTCGGGCGCGAACCGAGGCGCGCGATGGTTCATGTTACACACCCAAACACCCCTCTCCACCCCTCCACCCCCCGCACACCCACACACTCACGTGCAAGTACGCTCCCCCCCCCCCCTTATTTTTACTTCTTCCATTTTCCTTATTTTTATTATTTTTCTCACCGCCCGCCTCCCCATCTCGCACCCGAGAGCGAAGACATTCCTCGAGGTCGTAATGATGTCCAGTGCAGAGAGAACTCTAAGCAGGGGGCTTCGTCTGTTCGTTTTCCCGTCAACGTGGGGGTTCCGAGGAGGTGAACCGTTCAAGATGTAAGCAGCTAAGCAGGCCGGCGCTCTCGTTAATGCCCGCTCGAAGTGTATTAAACTTTTTAATTAGGTACGATTCCCTTTGCTCCCTTTCGCGTGCTGTACTGAATCCCGATTGAAGTATAGTTACAAATATTTTGTTTATGTGGTGTTGATCGAGACGCATATGTTTGGAGAGCGGGAGTTTGGGGAGTGTGTTAAGGTGGGACTTATGATTGTTAAATCTTTGACGGAAGGGGAGGTTCGGTCTGTTCAATATACTGCATGTTGCATACCCGGCAGTGCAACAGATAGACAACATTAGCTGAGTTACAGTTATAATTTCCGTTTATCCTAAAGGTGAAGTCCGAATTTGTACTTTTTGCCTCCACGGATTCCGTCATGTGGCTACACACTTTGCACCGCGGCACCCGGCATGACCGAGATCCCAGGAACTCCTCATGTGTGGTTTTGGATCGTACAAGCATGTCTTTAAGGCTTTTCCTCGACGGTAGACGACGCGTGGAGCCTGCGGAAAAACAGATTGAAGGCGCTGGTTTTGTGAGAGAATATTAAACTTTTGCGTAGGATGTTGTTGATGTTGGGAAGGTTACTTGCGTAGGTTAGCACTAAATTATATTGATTATTCTCTGTGTTTCTAACACTTGTTTTGTTGATGGATGTCGTGCGGTCTAGTCTACTAGCCTTTTCTATAGCACTGTTGATGACGCCTGGCGGATAATTTTGCCTGATGAGTGCTGTCGTTAGATTCTCTGTGTTTTGTTTGAAGTCTTGCTCGTTGCTGTATATTCGTTTGTACCTATGCGCCTGAGAATAGGGCAAACTATTTTTGCAGTGGCGGGGGCGGCAGCTGTCGTAGTTAAGATATTGTTGCCTGTCCGTGGGTTTTCTGTAGAGTTTAGTGGAAAGTTTGTTATCCTGAATTTTGACGGTAACATATATATATATATATATATATATATATATATATATATATATATATATATATATATATATATATATATATAAACACACACTCGAGCTGTTGGAATCTGAGCCCGTAAGAAATATTGCGATAGGGACGGACTTTCTAAAAGCAGTATCTTAGCTCCAACCGTGTGAAAGAAAGACTACCTAAATCACTGGATCAGAATAGCTGTGTCCAACTTTCGAGGGACTAGAAAGACAGGTGATGTAGGGGTAGGAGGGACGTCATCAAGCCAAAGCGCGCACCGCGGAATCGCCCTCTTTAACGCCGTGATGACAGGGCGAGATAGGCGTCTGTCACTTTTTTGACTGCCGTCAAGGTCCAAGCCTCGAAGAGGGGAAGGACCTACGCTGTTCCTCTGTCCAGAGCCGTATATAGAGAGAGTTTGGTTAATGGGAGGATCTGGCGGAGCCATGAAGTGCAGCAGACGCAGATAGAGGGTTGAACATGCTCTCTTGGCCAACCAGAAACCGAAAATGATCCCCTAGCGGCAGTGGCGAGAAATAATTTTATTAAGTGCTTAAGAGTTCAATGTAGTAACTCTTTATGTTTCAAAATATGGTACACGTGATGTTTCGATTACGATCATGCAAACAAATATTGAAGAAACGAATGCGACGTTCGAACTCTGTTTTGCTCGGACAGAGTCCAACCGCTCGGACGGCATTTGCCCGGCCCTTGGCGCCTGGCGTACGGATTACGTGCCGCGATCGAAACACCACGTGCCCTATATTTTCAGTCACCGAGAGTTACTCTGACGCACTTAAAGGGCCATACGCACATAAGCGTTTGAGCGCGGTGCGTTCCGTAGCGGCAAGCGGACGCGTTGCGTTGCGAAGAGCGCTTGCGCCAAACTTGTACACACATTTGCGCTGACACGCAGTCAACCGCAGTCAAGAGCCAATAAGAACGCGCTATCGTCGCTAGCGGCTCACCAATAGTAAGCCAAATCCATGGCAACATGGCGGCGCCCAGCGACAGCGCCGAAGTGTTCGATCTTGGGACAGTCCCGCTGGCTTCCCGAGAATTTGTCGAACTTGAGCATCGCAGCCTTGGGAAAACCAGTCCCCACCGCTCCCCAAAACGAAAAAGCAAGCACTTCGAGCGGAACCGGATACGTCTCGCCGAGTCGGTCAAGTGGCGCGAGCGAACACGTCGCCCTTTTGTCCTCTGTCGGCTTCTGATTGGTCGAACGCACCGCAACGCTTCGGAAAGTTGAGCGGGTCTCTACTCGCTTGCGTCGCGCTACCGAGCCTTGCTGGAAGGCGCGCGTCGTACCGCAAGCGACCACGCCTGGCCGCAAGGACTCCGCAACGCACTCAAACGCGTTCAAACGTGAATGTGCGTATGGACCTTAATAAATTTGTTTCTCGCGATCATCTCTATTCATGGCTTCCGATTGGCCACATTCGAATTTGGGAACGTCCCCTGGATCAGGCCAAGCCCGCTTTCAATCATTGGCACCTCCTCATTTGCCTCCTATATTTTCCAATGAATAGCCAAAGTCTCTCTATATAAGGCTCTGCCACTGCCGCACCCACGCTTTCCCGGCTGTGCCTGTTTAGAACCTGCTCCATGCACCAGCGTCCGTTTCTCCGGCAACCGGAGGAGCTTTTTTTGCTTTTTAGCGGAGCAACGACAGCCAATCTTTTGCGAGTTCGACAGTCGTGTCGCATCTATTTTAAACTAAACATCTAACAAGAAGAGTTCCTCGTTACTTCATAATAATTATAGGTAAACATAGACTGCTATATAAATAAAACGTTAAATGTAGGGCTGAACGTTTTCCGAAGCAAGTTCCGAAGCTGCGAGTGTCTGCATCTACTTTTTTCCAACATGGCGGGCGCCAGATAGGAAGCGCCAAAAACACTTATGCCGAGTCGTGGACGTAACGTATTATTTTTGAGACACTATCATAGCTGACAAAGCTGTATACAACTCCTATCTAAATCAAGAACTCAGCGGCTATTGGGGCCGGGTTTAAAGCTTCCCGTATCACAACTGCACCAGAAGAATGTGGTGAAGCGCCTAAAGCTAAGGCAATCTCGCTCTCCCTATATACCGCAACCCTCTATTTACAGGAGAACGGGAGCAACAAACAAAATATACCTCTGCAACCTCACACCCCTGGTTGGGACTGTCTGCTGCCTTCCAGGCAACGCAGCGAACACAAGTATCGCTAATGTACAATTTGTGAAATTGTCTTGCGTGGGAAGTAAGTGAGTAAGTGAGCTTGCTTAAAGTCAAATTTGCGGAAACTCTCCTTTAAAGGCGAGCAAAAGTTACGACCATGATTCTCTTGTCTTCCGTGGTATACGAGTGCCCGGGAGTGATATGAAGGTACCGTATATAAAATTACGCTCACGACACCACGTTTCCCAGGTTGTCTCCTTACAACATTTAAGTCGCGGTCACATAGACAATACATAATCCAAAAGGCAGTCTGGAGACACTCTCTGAGATGTGTCTGTATGACGGTTCTGTCACAATAGGCATGCAAAAACGCTCTCTAGACATATTCCAAGCATGCATATGAGCGAAGTCAATAGGTTTAGATCATTTATAATACATTTTATGCATTTTTGGCGCCACCTTTCCGCGCGTGGTCGAAAATTCCGGGCTACAAGCCTCAAAAATGTTGGCCTCTTCGTCTGCGTTTCGACACAATTCTGGACGAGGAGCTTCAAAATCCTGGTAACCCTTAATTATAATAAAAAAAAATATATATATATATATATATATATATATCGCACGCTGACATTTGACAAGCTCTGTTATCAATCAATGTATTATATTACTAAGCGTTCGTTGAATCTCTTGCTTCCAAACTAGTGAAACGCATTTTTAAACGAAAAAGTAGCTAAAAAGACGCCTTCCGTAAATTCTAAAAGTTCATTACAGAAACGCGCAGCTTCACGATTTCACCGTACAAGGCGCTAGTGTTCGGCAGGAGTGCTTTAGTCAGAGCTGACAATAGCCTGGTTATATCGGGACACTTTTCATATCAACAAAAAAGCCCAACGTAGGGAGGTTATTTAAGAGGTTTGCGCCGATCAGCGAAATTAAGAATCCGAATGCGAGTGCTGCATCAGAGGCGCAGAGATAGCCGAGAAACGCTACTATTGTGTCCGAAAACAAGGGTGGCGCGCCGCCATCTTTGAGGCAGTGGGAATTCATGTTCGATACATGGCGCCACAAATATATAAAAAAGTCTATTTCGTCATTATCTGTGAAGCAACCACTGTGTCTTTTGTGCGATGTACGAGCTGTGGACGGCAGCTTTACGGTTCCATAAGCCAGCATGCAACTTCCACGGCTCATCATCTATATGTTTGCCACTTTTGAAAGCACATGCCTTATGCACGAACTATAGACATTCCGCCTCCCAAAGCTGTTCACGAAAGCATTGTTTTCTTGCGCAGTATCTATCGATAACATTGCCATATTCTCCGCAAACATTGTAGTCACCTTTCAAATCCCCGTTGCATGGAAACTAATTACACTATATTTTTGTTTGCTGGTACGAGCTCTGTGGAGCTCCATTCAGTGTGGTAGTATAACATGTTGACTACTCCGTCAGGGTTGTAAACATGATCACGTAGGTTACATGAAGCATAATCAAACAAGTTTCATTGTTCAACTCTGTGTAAGCGAATGATTTCTATGTCTCACAGTTATTTTAACCTGCCTGATTGCCCAGGCACTGTGACAATGACACATGGAAGGTTCCGGTCATCACCCAGATATTTGCGCTCGAATTGTTGGTCAGCATTCATGGGCCGTTTGGAGCTTTAAGCCGTGTTGGGCCAGCGATTTCTTCAGGCTTCTCGCCTCAAAGTGCATAGATTTGATTTACTTAAGTGCTCCACTCTGTCATGGGGGAAATAGGAAGGAAGCTTCACCTGAACCTTAGAGAAACAAGCTACTTACAAGCAAAGCGAAATATGGACAACCACTTCGGGAAAAAACGACATCCAGCATAGGTATACTCTCATTTATTTCGGGCGTAACAAACGGCAGCTTTACTAAGTGTTGTTGTCACCACTACCACACGGCAGCAGTCTATCAAAGTACATGCACTCTTGGTAAACTCGTCAAGTAGCAGAAAGTGACATCCTGACACTTTCGGATAACTGCAGATGTCTGGGAACTGATATTGCAGAATGGTGGGGGTAGCACTCTTCGGGGAATGTGACGCGTCAACACCAATTTCGTTTCCACTACACCGGTCTAGGACTGGGGACGGATTACAACAAGCAGCATGATTGAAGTAACCTGTATCATTAATTAGAACACTGTGCTACAAAAATATTTAGTAACTAGATTAAGTTGAAAACCTGAGCAGGGACCATCATGCTCAGGGACGGTTTTTATGCAATATTCATTCTCTGACAATACTGTGCCATCTAGAACTTCTTCTACCATACATATGTTCTCAATGTCGCTGGCGTGCTGCAAGCATTTAGAAGTTGAAGAGAAAGATAGTAGTATATAGATGTAAAGCACTGCGAAGGGCCTAAAATTCGGGTATATCAAGCAAGAGTGCGTTGCGATTGTACGAGCTAGCGCGATATCACTGCGACGAATTCAACCTAAATGACTTAATGCACAGCAGCTAATTTGCAGGATGAAACTGAAAATTAGAAGGTATGGCAAAAGCACCACCCGTAGCGGGTCATAAATTTATTTGGACACAACGCAGAAGTGTACGGCGGACTCATTCTTTATGCATAGCTGTGCGCAAACCGTTTGCGCTCTCGGATAGGCATACGTCGAGCAAACATGCGTATTATTACTGTTATTATTAGAAGTACAGCGAAACAACACGACAAATTGGACGGCAATGTACTTGTCATGTGCTCTCTGCGCACAGCTAAATCACCCACGAAACAAAGTACTAATGGTGGTGGGGAATTACACATACCGTAATTGCAACGCGGTAACGCTGGATAGCCGGTAACTCATTTACATAAGTTAGCAGGATTCTGAAGTAACTACACGGTCCACGGTGATCTCGATGTGTCCCTAGGTCAACACGGCGTAGTACGTGCATTCCTGGGACTAGGGCAAAGCTGTGTGTTTCGCTGAGATTCACAATTGATGCGGTAGTGGCAAAAACACCAACACCAACACAACCACAGCTTTGTTTGCCTAAAAGTAAATAGTAAAACGAGCACGACCGGCCAGGACACAAGTACTGCCGTCGCAGCCTCGCCGGGCTTGCCATTGTGCTTTTGACGACGAGGTAGGACAATTCATTCTCAAACGTCTTTTGCCAGAGGCCAATACTCGTAAAGTATGTCAAAGAGACTAGTAAACACAACCGAGCTTTGTTGGTGGTAGAAAAGGCACCACTTACTAAAACGAGACGAGGACTACCGGTTTCATGCCGAAACAGAAGGTTGGCTGACTCGTACTGTTTTTAGTCGAAACAGAAAGGAAACGAAACGTCAGTGTGTTGTCCCCTGCAGTGTGGGCGGTGCGTTCAGTTTACCTGAACGAACTCATCTAGAGTGACATAGCCATTCAGCTGAGTGCGACCTCGGTTGCGTGGGCAGGTACTCCCAACGCAGTCTTCCCAGCGCTTTTCTTATACAGTCCTTTCTATGAGGTCATTCAACAGGGGCTTTGTCGTTTTTAATCTTCTTTTAAAGATTATTATCTGTTCATTCAATGCATATCTAGAAGCAATAGCCCATTGTCTTATATGTTTGAAATATATGTAGTCGCACTTTGGTGTACCCTTTTGCTTGTTTTTGTTTATATTTAACGCTCATTTAGGCGTTTGGGTTTTTGTATTACCAATACGCATCTCAAAACGCAAGTTTCTCTAGACATTGTATTGCGCCTACAACATCGTTGAATAGAGGCTTCAATACATAAATTATGTTTTGGAGTAGCTTTCACAAAAAAGCTCCTTCACAAAAAAAATAAAAAACACCAGTGGGGAAAGACAATATGAAACATTCCGGAAACCGTAGAACACCTCCTCATTGTATGCCCCATTACACGCCACCCAAAAGGCGAGTATTTGGGACGACACTCTCAAACATGGATGACAGAATCTTTGCCGTTGCGAAAGTGCACGGTGGCTTCTAGTCACTTCTAGCATCCGTTAAGGCAACCAACGCCCATATAGTATTTTTTTTTGCGAGAAACACGACTGAACTAATTTTATTTTGTAATTTGTTTTCTCCTTGTCTCTTTTTCCCTAGTGTAGAGGTGTCCGCTGGAGTCATGAGTTTTGGGCTAACCTCTGTCTTTCAACAATCCATCTACTTTCTCCACTTTTCTGTAATATAAAACAAATTTTAAAACAAAAAAAAGTGCAATGAAAGGACGTGAAACACGTATTACAAGACAGACTAGTACCAGGGTATTTAAAAAAGAAACAACCTACGTGTTGATAGGCCTTCGGGAAAAAAACACCGCAGGAATTTCAAAATCTTAAGCTCTAAGGATACATTCTGAGAGAGGATGTTAACATTGGCGAATGGTTTTGTGGCTTGCCTAATGAGTGGTGCAGCATATACAAAGCGGCAGCACCCCCAGCTGTTGTCACCGCTGAGGGGCAGCGAGATCATTGGAGTTTTGTGGTTGGAGACCATGAAATCTGATGAACTTTTTACCATAATGTTACCACAGTATGGAGATGCCTGCATTAAGGAGATAAAAGTGAACGAATGTGTAGACGCGTTTAAAAATAGATTAAGATCAATCTGTGATTAGCAACCCTCCGTTCGCCTTTTGGCAGGAGCGTTGCTGTTGATAGATTTGCACTATTTTATTTATTAAAGAACCGTTCCACTCGTACACTCTTATTTTGCAAATGCAAGTATCTTCATATTGTTGTAGCATTATTCTATGAATTTCTTCAGGTTTCACACCCTATGACCACGAATATTCAAACAGTAAAAGCTGTCGCCCTTTTGCTGCACTTCCCAGATAAGTGCGTCACACCACGTACTAGGAAATGTCCCCACTTTGTCTAAGAATGCATCTTTACTATGCAGAAGCTTGAAATGCCTGCGGTGTTTGTTTCTTGAAAGACTGTCAATTGGCAGCTACTTTTAATAAACACCCTCGTACATAGGTGCACAAAAACAGAGGCAAAGCGAACTGTGACAACCCACACGAAGAACGAACCAAACTTCTGGAGATTACCACGAGCAAATCTCAAACAGAATATACACTACACTGACAAATTAGCGTTCATAGAAAAAAAATGACAGAGTAAACCAGAACAATAATTTTTACTGTCTGATAAAGGCACGTGGTTTTTGTCAAGGCTTTGGAAATTCTCTGACAACATCCAGTGTAGCAGCGATTGCTAGAAAAAATATACATCTGATTGATTGATTTCAGGCAGAACTTAAACATTCTCACTTCCATAAGGCTCACTTTACATTTAGAAAGCAATAAACCTGTAAACCGGTGGCAGCTCCGCCGTCGGACTCCATTCTAAAATACGCTAAAGCAGCCACCGCGTCACGAAAAAACGAGACCGCGAACCATAAAAAAAAAAAGAAAAACAACTTGCCACAAGAGCTTATATTTTGCGTCTTTGTGTATTCTAGGTTCAGTTGTGTGATTAGCCATTTCATGCACCTTTTCAGGCTAGACAAACGCAGCCCCAATATTTGATGCGTCTGCGTCTTTAAATAACAGCGCAAGTCTGGAGTTACAAACACAAGTCACCACGACCACAAAAAACAATCACTAATAGTGACACAATCACAGCAGACAAAACACTCACACAGTGCTGACTCACAACTCAACCTCTATTTTCACTTCTTTTTCATCTATACCTTTTCGATACATTGGTGAAAATTTGCTTATTTCTCTTCAACGTCCCATGAAAAGACAATCATGTGCGTTTATCCTATAGTAGAAAGATAAGCAAATTATTTTCCTGATAAACTGAGCGATAGAATCGAACACATTTCTAGTCATACCTGTCAATATGTTCCGCTTCCACTATCCTGAATGCGATTAACATTCGGGATGGCGATTAATGCAATCCCGAATGTGATTAAAAGTAGTTGAAATAAAATATAGGAAGCTACAGTTGGGAGCACAAGAAAGAGACCGCGAACAGCTCTGGGGTGGCCCGAAACCGCATGCCCTTACTAATGAACACTTAAAAGTAAACATCAGACAGAAGTCTGTCTGGTTGGGGAAATAATTATTAAGTACGACGACCAACCAATCCCTAAATCAGGGGCCCAACGTTTCGAAACCTGTTCGGCTTCGTCTTCATGGGCGACTATGGAGGAAAGGAGCCGCAACCTTCGTTTTCCTCTTTGACGGAGGCGAATGCGCACGATCCCTTTTCTTCCTCTTTGACCATTTTTCGATGACACATGGTGGAGCCCGTTCACATACACGGATGGCAGTGCGCCAAGAGACCTATTAATGTTTGTTGGCGTGGTTTGAATGTGTCAAGATTCAAGACAGAGCCTACGGCGAGGATCAGTTTCGATGTCCAGGATGCCCGTGTTTAGAAAGTCAATACGGTGGTAATTTTTTCCACAGTGTTCAGCAACCGCTCTGCGCTCTTGATCGAAGTTGCGCACATCAACCTTGTGTTGACGAATCCGTTCATGACAGTCCTTTATTCGTCGATGTACGAGGACGGGCACTCCGCGCAGGGACGTTTGTACACGACACCTTGCGCTTTCTCTTTAGGGGGCCGATCTTTTGGTTGTGGCATAAAGCGTCCAAGGGTTGAAATTGGCTTGTGGGCCATCTGAATTCCCTCATTTCCTAGCACCAGTGCCAGAGCTTTACTTGTTCTTTTGATGTAGGGGACGCTGATGCGTGTGATTGGCTGGCCTTTCGTATCAACCTGTGACTGCCGGTGTTGTCGACTTCGGTTTTGACGATGGACAATGCGGTGTATAAAGCTGCTCGTATATCCGTTCTTCTTGAGGTCGCAAATTACGGTTTCTTTTCTTTTCGTTGGTCAGAATCAGTTGAGAAAAGGTACTTTGCCCTTGATAGAGTGTGTTAACCACCGATACTTTATGACGCGTTGGGTGGTTGGAGTCAAATTGTAAGTATCTTCCCGTGTTCGTTGGCTTCTGGAAAACTGAAAACTGCAGATGATCTCTCTGCCTTTTTCAAGCACATCGAAAAACAGTAAGGTGTTATTTTTCCCGTTCCACGGTAAATTGGATGTCAGGCTCGATCAATTTGAGGTGTGTCAAAAAGTTGTCCACTTGAAACTTCTTCATGACGCAGACGCAGTCGTCTACATATCTTAGAAACACCTTGGGGCTTGCAGAAATGGACTGTAGAGCGTTTTGTTTTAAGGCTTCCTTGCACAGGTTTGCCGTGGCGACAGATATGGAGGCCACCACTGCGGTTCCGCTGGTCTGCTTAAAGTACTCTCCTCTCCGCTCAAATCATTGTCAAACTACCTTCATCACACTATCTCTCCTCTCGTTGCGAAAACCCCGACATATGTGCGCAACGCCAGCGACTTCGTGGAGCAGATTTCGCATTTAGAGATAAACACTCATGAGATTCTGCTATCTTTTGATGTGATATCCCTGTTCTACAAGGGCATCCGGTCTCCTTAACAGACATGACTGCCAGAAACACCCTGGAGAAAGACAGCGATTTAAGCTACAGGACCAAGCTCAACGCAGTCGAACTTTGCCACCCCCTCGAATTCTGCAGGGGTAACATTTATTTTAGCTTTAAAGGAGAGTACTTTAAGCACACCAGTGGAACCGCAATGGGGGCCTCCATCTCTGTCGCCACGGCAAACCTGAGCCTAGAAGCCATAGAACAAAAGGCTCTGCACTCATTTGCTTAAAGACCCAAGGTGTTTCTAAGACATGTGGACGAATGCTTCTGCGTCATGAAGAAGTCTCAAGTGGACAACTTTTTGACACACCTCAATATTATCGAGCCTGACATACAATTCACCGTGGAACGGGGAAAAACACCTTACCGCTTCTCGATGTGCTTGTAGAAAGGCGGAAAGATCGTCTGCACTTCTCAGTTTACCGGAAGCCAACGTACACCGGAAGATACTTTTACAATTTGACTCCAACCACCCAACGAGTCCTAAAGTATCGGTGGTTAACACACTCCTTTCAAGGGCAAAACACCTCTGCTCAACTGATTCCGACCGACGAAAAGAAGAAGAAACCATCATTTGCGACCTCAAGAAGAACGGATATGTGGGCAGCTTTATACACCGCATTGCCCGTCGTCAAAACCGAAGTCGACAGCTCCGCCGTTCACAGGTTGATACGAAACGTCGGCGAATCACGCCCATCAGTGTCCCCTACATCAAGGGAACAAGTGAAGCTTGTGGGAACCCATCGTGTTCCTTCCCAACGCATCGTGCGCTGCTGGACGTCATGTGGCGCTAATACCGAAGGGGCGTTGCCGAAGTGAACAATCTCGTGGCCACAGCGGCGCTGCCCGAGGATGACAAGGTACCGAAGGGACGGAGAGACGACGGTTACGGCTCTCGTCTGCGCGGGACGAACGACAACGGCTGCCTGGCTTCTTGACCGCGGGGCTCTGATTGCCGCCGCTAACCGGCGACCTGCCCGGAACTGCGGCCCCCATCGAAGATGACTGCCTGGCTCCTGCACCGCGGGGCTTTGATTGCCGCCGCAAGCCGGCCACCAGCCAAGAGCTGTGGCCCCTCCCCCTGGATGACAGCAGCCCGTCGAAACCAACGCGGCCACTTGCCCGGAACCACAGCTTCACATGGACGACGTTTGCCTGCCGCCAGACCATCGGGAAGCCGATCCATGACGGCGATTGCGCGCCGCCCGCCGACCGCCTGGACAATGACATGAGGCTTGCCTCGTAAACACTGTTGGGTCAATAAACAGTTAACGTAGAGCGTGTGTCGTGTCCACCCGAGGAAGGGCCGTTAAAGAACAGCCCATAAGCTCTGGCACGGGTGCTAGCAAGAGAGGGCATTCAGATGGCCCACAAGCCAATTTCAACCCTTGAACGCTTTATGCCACGACCAAAATATCGGCCCCTAAAGAGAAAGCACAAGGTGTGGTGTGCGAGATCTGCGCGGAATGCTCGCCCTCGTACATCGGCGAAACAAAGAACTATCATGAACGAATTCGTCAACACAAGGCTGATGTGCGCAACTTCGATCAAGAGCGCAGCGCGATTGGTGAACACTGAAAAAAGTTACCACCGCATTAACTTTCTAAACACGAGCATCCTGGACATCAAAACAAATCCTTGCCGGAGGCTCTTCCTTTGAATCTTGGAACATTCAGACCACGCCAACAAACATTAATAGGTCTCTTGGCGCACTGCCATTCGTGTATGTGAATGTGCTCCACCATGTGTCATCAAAAAAAAGATCAAAGAGGAAGGAGAAGGGATCGTGCGCAATCGCCTTCGCCGAAGAGGAAAACGAAGGTTGCGGCTCCTTTCCTCAATAGTTGCCCCTGAAGAAGAAACCGAACAGGTTTCGAAATGTTGGGCCCCTGATTTAGGGATTGGTTGGTCGTCATTATTTAATAATGAACCCTACTACACTGACCTTTTACTGTACCTTATAAGCCATCCGTGCCAATATGTTCTATTTTTCTATTCAACCGTAGGAACGGCTGACTCACACAAACTCCATAGCTATCGGTCTTTACCATTTTATTTACAGTTCGTCTATAGAATATTTTTTTTCTCAGTACGGTTATTGTTTCGTAAACCGGTTTCCACCAATTACATTATTGAAGACGTTTTGCTAACTCAAAGGTTCGCGTCTTATTTTTATCCCGCTTTTAATTTCGAAACTCCTCTGATTTAAAGAACGACTAGTCCGTCCGATGTACAAAAATATCCTCACCTGAAAATGATTTTATAAGCAACCCCCACTTCAAAACAAACTGGAGAATAAGTATGTTTTTGGAGACACTCCCAATAAACCTTAGAAAAACGTATTAAATTTTCAAGCTTATGCTGGGCCCTGATTAAAAGATCTATATAAAATGTAATCGCGACTGCCTTGAGTTTGTGCAAAAATTTATGATACTAAGGCACCGAAACCAGATTTTGAAGCCTTGATTTTTTTGTTGGGACATAAACTGAAACCTTCCACTAAATTCAACCCAATACGGGAAAAGAGAGTGTGACTATATACTGAGGCCTACTATTACAATGGAGCTCAAATAAAACTCCAAAATGGCTAAATAACTGTAAACGTCAATATGAAATGTAGGTTTAAATACCGCCAAACTTTCTTCACATCATCACTCAAATCTCAGTAACTATTCACCGTATTTCATTGAATAAAATGAATTTTATGTTTAACACCAGCATGTTACAACATTGTCAGTCGTGGGGCTCTAATAACTCAATCAACAGCTGCAGCTACTTTAGTGAAAACAAACAAACAATTTGTATTCCTGCGAAACATTTGCCAAGCTTCGTTTTTATTTGCAACTCTTAAGGAAAACTCCTTTTTGTGGTCCTTCAACAAGAACCAAACTCAAAGCAACGGCACCGTAACTGTCCCCCATCTTACGGCAACTTAAGAAAATTTCTTCTCTTTCAATAGCGACATCACATTCTTTTGGCGTTTAGTCATCATTGAAAAGTCTAAACAACTAAATGATCCCTTTTTCTCTTTTGTTTATGAGATCCTCTCTGGAAGGACGGTAAACCTTCGCAATTTATCCGTCTGAAGCATCGCCAACTTCTTCTTTTGAAGCTCTGCTGTCACCCAATTAAACTCTGTATAATTTACTTTCTCCGCTCCAAGCGACGGATCAACCAACATTGAAACTTTTTGTCTAGAAGCTTCAATCAACAATACCTTATTTTTTATTACGCGTTTTCCTTGAAATCGCGAGAACATTCGATACGATGTCCACCTAGAAGTCTTTACAATAACCGAGAACTTTGGACATTTGCCAAACATGCCACCATTCTATCTTAAGTTCAACATGCGACAACCTGACGGGGTTTTTCTACTTGGGGATTTAGAACGCAATGTACTTCTTATCTTGATACAATTTTCAAAACCTTCCTCCTTTTGTACCCCAACAACCCGCTCTCTTTTTAGGTAGTAAACACAACCACGACAAAATACTTTGCTTGAGTTGGTCCTGCAGAGTTTTTTTTTTCGCGAGGAGGTTTGGTGACCCCTGGGGGAGGATGGATAATTGGATAGATGTGACGATGTGAACTAAATTAAGTAGCTGCGTCTTGAGATGGTGTATATGGTCGTCTGCTTTGTATTTTTTCAGAGTCCCTGGTTTATCCGTATGCGATCAAATGCATTTTTCAACTGTAAGCTGTCACGTGCGTTTATTTTTTTGTTTGTTATAAATTACTGATGCCAAACCTTTTAAAACAATGTTAGAAAACATGATGGAGCATGAACATACAAAGGCGTCACCAGTTCGAAAAAAGATTTCACCCAGATGAATCCCGCACGTCAAACATTATTCTTTCTTCAATCGGCTTAGACAATCAGAAGACCGTGGTTTAGATATTAACGCACCAGTGATCAATCAGTTCAAGTGTAAGAAAACCGCAAACACCTTGTAATATTGACTGCATAGCCCTTGAGGATAAACAATGCAGCCTTCTATTTGGTTTAATTGATTAAGTGAAGACCAAGCACTGTAATTAAGAGTGTATGCCGGGGCAGAACATCAGCGATAGTGGTAATTGCCGCATAACTAGGCTTTCCAACTTTCGTCCTTCTGATTATCCCGGGATTTAGTGCCGTCATGCGGCCTGACTTACAGATTTATGATTTGCAATTCTTTAGAATATAAGCTGTCCAATAGAATAACTTTCCCATTTTTTATTGTTAGAAACAAAAGAAAACCATTTTTATCGTGGTTTCAAGGAGCACGTCATGTGGGAATCTACTTTTCTCTTAACTGTGGTCGGTCTCTTTTTCGCAGGATTATATTAAGCGCCAACTGCTTTTGACAAACGTCCCACTATGCTATGCGAAGCGCCTTCTATTAGTTATAATCCTAGTAAATGGTTCGGTAAGACTCTTTTTTGAAGAGTTTTCTGGCGCGAACCATTTTTCCTCTAACTTTTTGCTACAAGAAGCCAGCAACAACTGTTTGCTTCAGTCTGCCTTGATATAATAAAAGCCTATGTACCCTTTTTTATTTTTGGCACACTACTTTTCGCGTTCTTTTGCGCTAACCAATATTAAATTTACGAACTCTCTCCACATTCACACTTATCTACTATAGCTAATATAATCGAATATAATCTAATATATCTAATATATATCTAATGTTGCGCCCAACCGAAACAGTGGGAAAACTATTGACACTTCCTGAAGGCGATTTCATTGACTGCTTCATCTAAAACATAACCTATATTTACAAAAAAAATTTTTTTCCCCATGATTTCGCAGCTGTCTTCGTCACGTGCGAGGTTCCGGACACTTCTGTAAAAATCTGAACTTTTTAATAACATAATATTTATGTTTATGTTTTAAACACTTCTGAGCGCCGGCGAAACCAGTTCGAAGAATTGAACTTATGCAGGAGCAGGACGTATGCTATAATGAAAGCCTCGGGTACATTAAGCAGTTGGCAAACAAATGGGATCCAAGTTTTCTCGAAGAAATCTAGAGGTTCTACTTTTCCGCAGGGCAATAGAGGAAGAGCCAATAGCTACCATTTTCGGTGGGAGCTCGGCGAGTGACGTAAACAGAAATATGTTTCGACCTTCGAAAAAATGAGTATACGTTTTGGCGCTGAGCATGGTAAAATGTCACGTTAAGAGAGGAGTATATATTGATTCATCTTTGTCATTCAATGAACATGTTTCCAACATCACAAATGCTGCCTATCGGACGCTAGGTGTTATTTCGAGAATAACACGTGAATTCCCTTCGTCAGCTTGCATATTCATTTTGTATTTTTCATTAATACGTAGCAAGCTTGAGTTTAGTTCTGTTGTTTGGAATTGTATTGGTAATGCAAACCAAGCAAAAATCGAAAACGTGCAGAGACGTTTCTTCCGTATTGTATATGATCGCTATATTGGCCGCAGTGTTTATTATGAGTATAACAGGCTTTTACGACGATGTGATTGTACTACACTAAGCTCGAGAAGACTTGAGCGCGATCTAGTTTTTTTGTATAAATGCGTTCATGGTTGCATTGACTGTTCGACCCTTACATCAGCTATTAGCATATATGTACCGCGAGTGCTTTTGAGGGTTAATCCCACTTTCTCAGTTCAAAAAATCAACCTCTCCAGTCCCATGAACCGCATCCAACATTTTTATAACAGGTTCAGTACAACCAGCATCGACATCGACATTTTCAACTCAAGTGTTCAAGCGTTTAGGCGTTCTCTGGCTGATATTTAACTGTTACCTATTTCCTGTTCCCCCATAATAGATATTAGCTGTTGCATGTGCTGTTGATTTCTTATGTGTGTTTCTTTTGACTCTGTGCATCATTACATAGGCTACTCGCCGTTCATGAGCACGAAAAATGAATGAATGAATGAATGAATGAATGAATGAATGAATGAATGAATGAATGAATGAATGAATGTGAATGAATACTTGTCATCCACCGAGCTTCCTCTGTAGGTTACGTATATTCTCTGCCACATCTACGTTCTCAGAACTCGATTTCCCCTCTACCAGTTGTGTTTTTAGCGGAAACGAGTGTCACTTTTCCATATAACATACCAGGGCCTGTAGAAGGAAGCGACACAAGTGTTTGAATGAAACATTGACCGCGTTTCTGGATAAATAAAAAATTTAACTCACGCTTGGCTTCCTGGAAACACAAATGATGAAGCACTTCGCCATAGATATCTTCTAATAAAGAAAGAATCATGTATTTACTGATTATTCGGATGAACAGTTTAAACTAACAGGACCTCTAGAATGAATCTGTTCGTGCGGAGACCCAGAATAAGACGATTCTAAGGAATTATATTGTTATAAAAAAGTGAGATTGGGATTGCGAGTGTCAACTTTTTTAATATGAAAAAAAAAGTCTGTCAAGTAGGGGTTTGATGACATCCGCTTATATTTAAATTCAGAAAAGTTTCCTAGTGTGTCCTGTACCTGTCTTCACTGGAAACACAAGTTGTTGTGCTTTTTTTCAATCTGCTTATACAACGAAACGGGCAATCGGTAAAATAAAAGAAAACACAGATTAGTCTGAAGCCGGATTGCATCGTTATCAGCACCCTATCCTAGTCGTCGTTGTACCTCTACGCACACACTAAGAAATTATGCAGTCTTATCTGGAGCGTTTATTTTCCTGCAAAGTGGATGGAGAGCCTACCGCTGCAATCTACAAAGGGAGCTCGTCGAATGAAGAGGTTGAAAATCTTAGGGGTGTGCGAATGCTGCTTCGAATCGAAGAAAGCTGCATATTTCATAACCTTCACAGTGCTAGGGTAGACCTACGACATACCGGCTTTCTTTGTAGTGTTGAAGTTAAGAATAACGCTGCGATATTCGATTTGAAGCAGTATTCGCACAGAACTTTACGCCTGAAAAAATGTTTGGGTTATCAGACTGAGCATGGAGAAACCAACGGCGTAGAGTTTCGTAGAGCGATAAACTGGTTCACCAAGCAAAAGTGACTCTCCTCTTGACTTCCTCTATGTTGTACAATTTTGAGCACTAGACACGTGACCGTACCAGATCATGAGGGTTTACGCAAAATTGAGTCGAGATTTGCAGTGCGATGGCTGTAAAAAACATGATAAATTATTTATTTTCAATAATGTTAACACCAGATATAAGCGTCTAGCTCCGATAAAAATCCAAAATACAACACCGCGGCTGACGGCATCTAGTGGAGACATAGCGACGCTGCACGTGTTTTTGTCGTAAAAGCAAATTATGGACTTAAACAAACGCAAAATAGCTTATCTCGTCGGTACAGTTATTAAAGATAAATGAACAATAATTTCTGCGTGGTAATATTAAATCTAGACGTAAAACTATAATGAGGTCACGTGTCTAGTGGTCAAATATGTGCAATATGGTGGCGGCCGACTGGGGGTCATTTTCAGCTGCCAGCTTATCGCTCTAAGGCCCCTTCCTCGTTGTGTGAAACGTCGTGCTTAGTGCTGCCAACCAAACATACTAATTAATGCTATAAATCAACCAGCGGCACGGTGTACGTCATCTTTCTGTGCGCGCTGTGCAGCGGCTATGCTACACTAATCAATTGCAATAAATGCGCTGAGGCCTTTAACATGTCTGTGTGTACTTGAATGTGGTCCAACTTGAACGCGACAGCGTTTAGGAGCTTGTGTCGAAGAAAAGCCGGTGTCGGCGTCGGTGGCGTTCTGACGGGAAAATCTTGATTGGTCGACAGGGTCATGACATCACAGCTACGTGACATCACGCGGGATATGTCTCGTTAAACATATCGTAACTCGAGGAACGAAAGTGTTTGAAAAATCTGACACGTAATGCGAATTGAACGTGGCCGCATGTCTCAAATGATTTCACTTCATAAAGTAATCAATTAGCCTTAAAGAAAATTTTGAAGGATTTTAGCTTGAATTCGAACCGACGAGCCTTCGGTTGCGATCCACAAACGCTACTGACTGGGTCATGTCCTCCCCTTCCTGCTCACTGGCAGGAAGAGCATGAGAAGCGAATGAGAAGGTGATGCGAACGGGGCCCGATAACGATATCGCATTCCAGTCTTAAAGTAGTGAAGCTTCAGCGTATTTCGAGTTTGGGCTACGTTCTGACGCACGGAGAAACGGAGTAAAGTATTCCTGGTTTTTTAGCAGTGTGATAGGCGTGTGGATCCAGTTTAGACACTCAGGTGCACACACTACAAGTATATCTAAAATATACTATTAGCAAACAAACTATATTCTTTAGGTATATTGTTTTGCCTATCTTTAGTGTGCATTCTCGAATGATGAAAACAACATTTCGACTGGTGCTCGAAATGGTTAGCGGTACTCTATGATACATTCAGGAGCATTGTAATGTGTATAAATATATAAGGCGGCTTTATGAGTCGTGGAACGTCTCGATTGGAGATTGCGTTTTTTTTTTCAGGGCCGAGGAGAAGTCAGTTTTCACGGTTCCACCCACGTACCGACAACATATATTGGCGTCCTTTCGGGAGATGGCAACATTCTAAATAACTATTATGTGCTACCGGTCAGCGCGGCGTCCAGAAATGCCCTGTTGACGGGGTTATACCAATTTCACGGAGGTGCCAATATTGGCTTCCATTTGTGTACATAGGAGTACAACATTCAAACCTGCGGTGTATATTTATGGCGTAGATATGATACAAATTTTATGTGCACGTCGATTATGTCAGTTTCTTGTTTGTTGTTTCGTCTGTGTACGTACTTTAACGAAGTTTCCAACCGAAGCTGTCATGCACACCAGTATAAAAAGGTCATGAGCATACAGGTGTGATAGAAAGTAATGACACTACATTTTTACTAATTAGTTGGTTTAATTTTTACATCAAGATTAGCAATTTTAGAGTCGTTGGACAGGTACATACCAACGAAAGCTTTGTTTAAACTGTTCGTAGCGATACTCGAATGATTTTGCTGGAATACGTATTTGCTCGTACCAAAATCAAAGTACGCAATGGCGTCTTTTGAAGTGGATTTTGAGCCTGGGGAATAGGTAAACGTCCACGAAACAAAGATCTGGCAAGTAAAAAGGCTGCATACCGCGAAAATTGTTTTTGTTTTCTACCAAGGAAGCATTGAGGGAGATTTTCGTGTGAAATGGGGGCTTGTCGTGGTGCAACATTAAAGTGCGTGCGCTGGTTAGTCGCACACGTGGCACTCAGTTCGTGAGCCTTTCAATGTCTTTCTTAAATTGCGATTCACATCAAGAGAGCTTTCCGGTTAGGAATGAAGTCCTTCTAATCTTTCTCAGACAATCGTAATATTGAAAATATTTGTACTCGTATTCCTAGTTTTTCTTGATTGTGATTATAAATATGATAAGAAACTTGGAACTCGCCACGGTCTACGTTCCGTAAGTTCTCGTTGGCTGTATAGTTTGAAGTTTCCGAGGTGCGGCAGTCATATAATGTTGGCTGTCATATTTGTGACTCAACAAAATCGGGTATTGGCCTTTTTCGCACTCCACTGGCTAGCAGCTTTTCGGGATAGGACAACAATGCTTGGATGTATGGTGAAACATATAATGTGCCGTTTATCACCGAGCTAGCAAGAATCCAAGCTACCTGCATAGTATTTCCATACTTATTTCTAGTGGCTAATATCTCGATTTGTTGATCTGTAGAGGCAATCAAAGCTATTTTTTTCAGCTATTTTAAGCACAGTTATGGTTGCTCACTAACATTTAATACAAGAAGATGGTTAGCCAATGTTTAAAACAAATGTACCGAATAATTAATATCTACAATCAAGAGTGTTTTTAAGTAAGGCTGTGACACCGCTAAGGTCGATGTCGGGGTTCAACTTGAGACTTCTATGACATCATTAGGCGGAAATCTATAAAAACGCTTTTTAGGATGCGCTAACCACACCGGTCGGAGACAGGTTTCAGGCACCATAGGAAGGCTACCGTTCTTGAAAATATTATTGAAGGTAGAATATGTTATAGGTTAGGTTACCTGTTTGCGGAACTTATTTTCTTCGAGTTTGCATGTGTGTTTCGGGGTTTGTTTTTCCTACATACCGGTATTTTTTGGTACCCTTTTCGGTGTCGGACAAAAATTAATTGCCTTTTATTGGGGCTTATTTTGAAGAATATGGTTCATGAAAAAGGATCCCACCAACTCCAGTGCACTTGCACGTCATTCGAATACATTGCAAACGTCCCAATTCCGACATGTATGAAACGAGAAGCGTGCTTTCCATGAGAGAAGCGGCCTCCCTGATAGATTCAGGGGGGTCTGTACGTGGTCAAGAAAAAATAAAATTGGAGATAAAGGTTTCATTCCAACGAAGCTTGCGCTTTTCTCATTCATGTACAGCTCCAATTCAGGGTTTTACGGTGTTCCCCGATTTTTTCATTAAACCGTTGGGGTTTATCGGTATTTACCGAAAACAAGAAGCTGTAGTTATTGGATTAATGGGGCAGCTTTGGCCAGCTGGTTCATGATCACGTAGGTAAGCGCCGAAAACGGAGGGAAAAGGAGGAAGTAGGCAGACACGGGTACACTCGATACAAACTTTCTTAAAAAAGAACTAAAATATATAGCTGTGGCAAAGCAAAATCACGGCTAGTTCCGGAGAAACACGCGGAACAAAAAAGAGTACCGCAAAGTACCGATGGATAGCCCACCTAACATCAAGTGCAAATCGGCTGAAAATATGGAGTGCGCGAACTTTCAATGTACAATCAAGAAAAGATAGAAAATAAATTGCTATTTTTTGGTCGTGCTTTTTCAAGCTTGTTATGGTGGCGAGGGGCAACGAAGCAAAGATGACTACTTCCCAGTCAGCAACGTTCGCGTAAATCCCGCCATAGCGAACTAGCCAAATTTACGCCGAGGCAATCATTGATTCTAACACTACTATTACTAGGGGTGCGCTATCTTTCGGGGATGGCGAATCTCTGGGGATTTTACGGTACTTATTTTTCGATAAGGACCGTGACCTGTCCCCTCTGCACTTGTCGCTTTTTGCTTTGATTTTAAAAAGCTTCCTGTAGACCTTTAGACACCCTGTCTGAGTACATTGCTGGAAACCTGCTGGTCACTAAATGACGGGGCACAGATGGGCAATGACCGCAGTGAGTTGCAATGTGTCCGGACGGGGTAGCTTGCGTGGCCGCGGCATGTTCGCGCGCACCATCATTGAAGCACTTGCCTGTCTGGCCAATGTAAGAAGAGCTGCATGCAAGGGTATTTCATACACTACTCCCGTAGTGCACTCTGTGTATTTGGTGCGGTGTCCGGTTTTGCAAGGATCTGTAGAATCACTAGGATCGTTGATCCTACTGCACAATCGCAACGTCTTATTGGGTGCAGTGAAAACAACGGGTACATCGTACCGAGCAGCCATTTTCTTAAGATTATGCGTGACGGTGTGCATATACGAAATCAAAACCGGCCTCGTTGTATTCCTGTCGCGGAGGTTGATTCTGAATCCCTTTAATTTTTTTTACCAGGATTTATGTTCTCCTCAACCAGAGTGTCCTGAGGGAAATCCGCTCTCTCCACCTGCAATACCTGCTTCTCGAAACTTTCTGGGCACAGTGCCTGCAATGTTTCTTGAGAGCTACCTCTAGGCACATACAGGCAATGCTTCTTTATTATTTTTGAATGGTCAAAGTTAAACGGAAGTATACATTTCATTGAGCGTGGCCCATACATGCAGCAAATATGGTCCTTCTGCAGACTTAACCTCAGGTCTAGAAACTGTAATCATCCTTTCCTTGGCTCCTCATGCGTGAATTTTAAGCTACTACAACATGTTTCAAACACCTCCAACACCTCAGTTACGTCACTAGTTAGTGAGTGAGCCTGTTTACAAGAATGTGGAAATCAACCACATATCCGAAGACTTTGAATCAGTTCTAGTCCCGCAGTTTCTCTGAGATGGCTTTTCGCAGACGCTTAAAAAATCTTGCAGAAAACAAGCGCCATACAATAGCCGATTCAGACGCCCCTCTTTTGCACAAAGAGATCAATTTCAAAAGAAAGAAATGTTTGGTTTAAGTAAAAATTTAAAAGCTCCGGAAAATGTTCGACGCTAATACCATAGGAGCTCTCGAACGGAAGAATACCGTTATGTTCAATGGACTCTCTGACAGACAAATACAAGGGCTCGTGAGGCACCGAATAAAAAGGTTTTCAACGTCGTCAAAAATGCAGTTCGCATTCTCTGAGCACACTCTCTCAAAAATCGATGATGCGTTCGGAGTTTTGTACAATGAACGGAACGCGCAACTCAAAAGCTGTCAAATGCTTGCATAGGAAACCAGCCGCGTGAAACTGCAATGAACACTCGGTAACAATTGCCCTTAAGGGGTCCCCGATTTTATTAGTTTTTCTGTGACGAAACTGTCCAGTTGCAGTTTTGCTGGCTTTGACACTTTTAGCAGCCCAGGTGGTACCATAAAACTGCACATCTCCATAGAGTGGGCTTTCAGCTTTGCCTGTGATGGTGGACTCACTTGCTCAAAGTTTTTATGTATGGCTTCTATTGCCTTGGTACCGTAGGGGGCATCCGGTATGACCACGAAGCATCCTCCCATGTCCGTAGTGAGCAACTTAAGGTTGTTGTCCAAAAAAGTGGTCAACTATGCGGTTGGTCTTGAAGTGTTTTGTCGTTCGGCCAAGAGAGCTCTGGAGGACGTCGACGCCTTCAGCCACACATCTTGCTTTGTCATCAGGTTTGGCCTTTCACCCATGCTACCTTCAAGCAAGTGAGTTCACCATCGTTAGCAAAGATGGAAGCACGAACTATGAAGTTGCGCAGTGTCATGGAACTACCCGGCCTGCCAAAAAGTGTCAAAGCGAGCAAAAATCTGCAACTGACATTTTCTTCGCCGCAAAACCCCTCAAAATTGGGGTTCCCTTAAGTGTTATTGTTACCGAAAGGACTTCATGCCAATTTCACGTAGCTAGCTTCCTCTGTAAGCATTTTACCGATCTTGAGTTGGGCAGTCCGTTCATCGGCCAAAAATGAGGCATTGGCTCTATGCGTCTAGAGGCGGCTCTCAAGAAGTCTTGCAGGCAGAGTGCCCAAGAACGTTTCGGGAAGTAGGTAGCGGGGCTAGAGAGGGCGGGTTTCCTCAGGGCACTCTGGTTGAGGTGGCTGAAAGCCTGGTAAAGAAAATTAAAGGGATACACAATCAATCTCGCGAGAGGAATACGGTCAGGCAGGTATTAAATATGTTTATGCACTCTCAATCATAATATTAAGAAAGTGGCCGCTCGGTACGATGTCCCCGTAACTTTCACTGCACTCAATATGTTGTCGCGGTTGTCTCGTACGACAAACAATCCCAGTGATTCTACAGACCCTCGCAAAACCAGGCGCCGCACCAAATACACAAAGTGCACTACGGGATTAGTGTATGAAATTGCCTTGTCATGCTCGTCCGTGCGAACATGCCGCGGCCACGCAAGCATCCCTGTCAGGACACCTTTCCACTCACTGCAGTCGTTGCCCATGTGCCCCGTCATTTAGCGACCGCAAGTTTTTGACTAGGTATCCAGATAGTGTTTCTGGAGAGCTACATGAAACTTTTAATATAAAATCAAAAGGCGACAAGTGAGTAAGGGACACGTCACTGTTCTAATCGGCAAATTAGTGCTCTTCTTTATTACGGGTGTTACACCGGAATTAGATGTGACTGTTTGTTTTGCCACGGCGATATATATGTGTTTCTTTTTTTAAATAAAAGTTAGTTGCAAGTGCGCTCATGTCTATTTACTTAAATTATCCTTGTGTTCTTTTTCGCTTATCTGCGTTACCTGGTTATTGGGTCGTCGCGATAACCACTGTTTGCTGAATTTAACGGGACGTAAGCCCGCTAATATTTAATGGGTGTGCTTTGGTGTGTTGTTTTTCGCGTCACTTTTGTATGTCGCAACTTTATGTTGATCTTTCCCTGGACAGGCAAGGCTTTAACGTAGTACGCATTTTTCGTTGAGAAGAAATTCACCGCGCTTATCTAAGCTTCGTACGCGCCAAAGGTGGACACTTAAAAGAGAGAGTAGGCGAGAGACAGAGAGAGAGACATGCAAAACTAACATTGAACGAGAATAAAAATACATATATATTTAAATTAATATTTACATTGTCGCCATTGCCAGTTTCCATCTTGCAGTTTTCTCCTAACCAAGGCCCATTACGACTTTAGATATTTCAGCTACGTTTAAATATTTATTTCCATTTACGCTCGCCCATAGATCTAAAGGCTTAAAATACATTTAAAATACCGACACATTTAATCGTTGACATTTAAAGACTTGTTTCATTTTAAATCACCGACCAATGTGGGTTTAACACGGGAATTTGTCTAGGACATTTATTAACTACCCGACGAAAAACGGACAGTAAAAAATAACACTATTTTTTTCAGTGGCATTTGGGATTCTTTAAAACGGAATACACGCCGCCCAAAAGAGGGTTCGACAGTTTTTTTGGCTATTATACGGCTACAAGTGACTACTACAACCACACCGCTGGAACTGTAAGTAAAAAAGTTGATAAAATGAAAGACGATTACAAATCTCCGTATTGCGAAACTAGAGCGCAGCTCTTGAGGAGGAGGAGGGGTGGGTGTGAAGGGGAGGGTATGCCACTCCTCCTCCTCTCTCTTCCTGCTCCTCTGCTCCTCCTCCTGCTCCTATTTCCTCCTCCTCCCTCCTCCTCCTCTTCCTTCCCTCTTCCTCCTCCTTTGCTCCTCCGCTCCTCCTGCCGCTAAATTTGTTCATGGGTGACGTTACACGAAGGCGTGACGTCATTTTCCCTGCTAAATTTAGCGGGGAAAGTGAATTGTTCTTGAGGTCACGTGACGTCAATTTTCTCACTAAATTTAGCGGGGAAACGTCCCATAATGTAACGCGCGCGGTTACGCTAACGGCGGGGCCGCTCAGCCCGGAACCGGGCGCATAAGAGCTCCGCTCTAAAACATGCGAATGAAGTTGAGGGAACTAAATATTTCCCCGAAATATAACTAGCTGACCACTTGAATGAATCCTCCTGAAGGCCTCAGATTTGCTGCTGACGTAACACTAATAAGCTGCGATCATACAAAACCTGAAGAAAAAGTTAAAGAGTTGTGACTCTTAGCGAAACGTTAGATTCGCGTCTGAGGCCTACCTCCCTTTAGCTCAAGCCTTTTATGTAATTTTCAGAAGCTTCAACTCATCGTACTCTGTTTGAGCAAACTGACAACAACAGCAACCCCTGACTTCCTAAGCCATTTTGAGACTATTTGCAGGACCACATTGGACTTGACCTCAGAGACAACGCGACACCGGTGTACAATGAGACCGGGCATTACAGTACCGATCTCTTCACCGACAGATTCGCTTTCCTCGATGAAAACCGAGACAAATCGAAGGTATTATTTTCTGTACATTACAGGGGTCAAAATAGGCACTGTTAGAAGCATACCGTGTGTGGAAGTACAGAACGAGCGGGTTGGTAGGGATAATTAAACTTGAGAAAGAATGTGTTTGTCCGTGTTTGTGTTTGTCCGTCTCTTCTCGTTTCTTCCTCAAGTTTAATTAAAAATACCGTGTGTTTTCGCGAAGAATTAAAAAAAAAATTTACCATTAGGGTGGTTGAGATGTCAACACCTTTCGGGATCAAAGAACCAGCCACGACGGACGTCAGAGATTGCTAAACAATTCACTAAAATTTGCTAATTAGATTTTATTTAGTGAGTATGAAAGTATGATTTTAATTAGAAACATGCTGAGCACCATTGCAAGCCCCTAAATCTGTCAAATTTAGGAATACTTAAAGCACCTGTGAAGCGTGGGACTGTGCTAAAATTTCTACTCGTGCGGCAAGCACTACGCTGGTGGTGCAAAAACGTTGATGATATTCTTATCATCCGCATTTCCGCATTTCTGCATTGCCAGCCATGTGCCTGCTGCGCGGGTTGTAACTTCAGCGCAACCCCACGCTTTCCGCGTGCTTTGTGTCTTCATAAATTTGACTTATTTGTGGGATTTCGGTGGCTCTCAGTAAGCTTCTAATAGGTCACTTTAAAAAATCACTCCATGCAACTCTGCGCGCGTTGCACACTGGGAACCAGTTGGCCACGGAGTGGAGTGGCATGGTTTCGGTTCCGATCAGACAGCCGCTGTCTGTACTCCTGCAGTCAAGCACGTGAACTTCCAAGCTTGCATAAATTTTTCAACACGCGCATGCGAACGTGCATGCACGACAGGGGCACCAGCAGGGACGTTGCATTCTATCCTTCTACATATGCCTACGTTTTCCCATAATTCGTCACATCGGGAACCTCAGAAACAGTGCCAATGTCTTTTTCAGTATCTCTCAAAAACGCCTACAGTATTGTACACTTGTGAAAAGTAGCAACAATGAAAACGCAAGTAGCATGTTCCGTCATGACACGATGATCATGAATGATCTAAAACTGTAATCAAAACTAAGTGGCCAACTGGTACCCAGAATTAATTTATGCCACCGTGCCACCAGGAGCGCTTCGATTGGGGAAAATATCGATTGAAATCATATATTTACTTTTTTCCTGAGCAAAAAGATTGATTAGTAGAATTTATTTAATTCTCTTTCTAATTAGTATTTTAGCAATCCCTGATGTTGTTTAGTGGTTTAGTCATCTTTACCCAGCTGAATCTCGAGTGGATTCGCCCCTGAATAGTCTTGCTCTCTTATGGACAATATATTTGTCTGGCAAACGGCAAAGAAAGAACATCGGTTTACTGGCGGATGCAGGCGTTTATTTTACAACCTTGCGGAAGTCGGCTATTATGACTAAAACAGGAATTCACAGAACAACTCGAACCCCAAACCCAGGAAGAATATCAATGAAAAGTCGCATTCTGTTAGCTGGGCTCCGTCCCTTCATTCTCGACTAAACCCAATGTGCACTCGTTAGACTACGCTTTGTGGTAAAATCCCTTATCGCTAAAACGACCGAGCTATCGACACAGGCTTCGCGATATTATAAACTAACGACGAATCACACAGGATTACATGACACTCCCTCTTGCTACTAAGACACTAAGGAATCTGGAGCGCCTGCTCTCCCACAAAGCACTTGTGAGAACCACTCGTTGCAATATACTGAGGGAGCTCGAGGGGCGACAAGGATAATAATGTGTAGATTATATTGCACACGCAAAAAATTGGAAGATGGTCACTCAGGTCACAACTAATTACTCCACTTTTCACTCAAGCCACGAGAAAATTCGTTATAAATAAATCTAAAAGAGTTGTTGATTGCAGAGTTATTCTACTAAAATTGATGATAGTATTTATACATTCGTTCAAACCAAGAAGACTCTCCATTTATTTTAGTGGCGCTGTTAGAAAACATATTTAAAGTCACCACTGCAAAATGACGTTATAGTGACATTAGGTCATGAAGGACAAAAATGGTTCGAAAAATTCGAAAAATGCTTAAATGTTACCATCTCGTGGGCGGTAAACAACAACGAAGATGTTCTGTTTTTTTTTTGCAAACACAATACTTCAACATCTTCCGTTATAAAAACATAGTAAAAAGATCACAGTTTACGCATTTTGTTTTGTCACGAAAGCCAATCCTCCGCCGCGCTTTGATGTACGATTTAAAACGTAAGTGTCATAGCATGGTAAATGAGACATCAGAATGATCGGTGTATCATGTCTTGGTAAACATATTAATATAAAAAAGCACCAAACTGATAAAGGAAAAAACTTCATCTGTTCTTTAATTTACCGATTGACTGCGCATTTAAATGAAAACAATTCAAATAGGAACCACTTGCTCGAGTTTGCATATTAGTTCGTTAGGCAGCAATGGGACGTTGTTCTCCATAGAAAAAATACACTTTATGTAACAAAAAAAGAGTGAGGAGCGAGAATGACCTGTCCTGTCTTCCTACAAAGACAGGACAGTCATCCTCGCCTCCTCACTACAAATGCTCGGGCATCATCTGGCCTTCGTACTAAGAAATTCCCAGTGCGATGCCATACGTACCGAAAACCAGCCCCTTTAGCCCACTCTTTTTGCCAGCCACAGGAGTGCCCTGTTTTCAAGTCATATTTTCAACAAAAAACACATCACACTTGGTTCAAAGCAGTTTTTTGCGTTTACTGTTTTTTTAGGTATGTCTGGCAAATCGGATTATAATGTGCAGCACCTTATCGAGTTTCGCAGGTAATCAGTATATAGTAACCACCTCGTTAAGTGTCTAGGAGTGGAAGCTGCAATCTGGGCGCTGCCTCATTGACCTTATCAAGCAAGTTCTCATTTTTTGTCTCGATAGTGCCATGGAAGTATAGGCTACGATGTTGATAATGCCGTGAATCTCGAGGTTCGCTTGACTGCCACTGAAGATCGGTGATTTAATTTGCCCGTCGCTCGATTTCTTTAGCCGGGCTCGTGTTTTCGGCAGCGTCCATGCGTTTTCACTATTTTTTAATTTTTTTGTCATGCGGAACTTGGTTTTTTGAGGACGTCATCATACATGTCTGACACTTCTTGAATTTTTTCTTTTTTGGTGCTGTCAGCGGTCGCTTTCAGGGCTTCCAGGCTGTCCAGCTTACGGTTTATATCCGCAAGTAAGCTCGCTATATTGAAATCAGATTTATTTTTCCTGCCTGCGCTACCCCCGCCCCTTTAATTTTCCTGGTTTGTTTCGTAGGCCCCGCCAAGACGTCTTTAAACCGTCCCCTCTAGGTTTGTACGTTGTCTCGGTAACATCAGAGCAATCGCCCAAGTGGTAGAAACAGTCGCATTCTGAATACGTCAAGGCGTTTTCATTACTGCCGACCTCGGAGCGACATTTTAAACAAACATCATTTGTCTCCGAAATCTACGAGAAGCCCAACAAAGCAAGAAACGATTAAAAATAAGCGGATGTTTGGCAGCACCAGCAGCAACAACAATCAGACAATGGACTTTTATATAAAATGAAATGTAGGACTAACCTGAAAGTAGCACAGGCAAGACATTAGCCGACTGTGTACTATTGACGCCGATGCCGTTGCTAAAGCGGTGGTCCTTGACTCCGAACAGCTCTTTTAGCGCAGACGATGGTGTCGCTGGCGACACTTTGAAAGATGACTGATGGGTGGCACAGGGCGATGACGGTGAGTGATCACTGAGGATGAGTTGTCACGTTGAATAGCGAGAGCAGATCCGAAGGCCTTCAGCTTTCCGGTGGCAGCCACCAGCACTCAGCAATACTTGGAAAACTGTTAAGTTGCGAGCAGAAATTTCAATTTCTTGGCACCTAAGCCGCCGCTGCTGCCAAGCTCCTCTGGAGTAGACGTATCGTGGAGCACGATGCATCTTCTCCAGAGTGACAATGAACTAATGAAAATGTGTGTCGAACAGCAAAGGGGTACAAGATAAATTTGCACACGAACGATAAGAACAATGACAAGCTGACGAAACCAGATGAGAACAGAGTGTAGGGCTTAATATGAGAGAACGTCCTAGGCCAGCTTGGATTTTCCGTCAAAAGGTGGATGGTGAAGAACAATGAGCACCCCTTACAAAGCGGCAAGTGCTACAAATAACAGCGAGGCTGTTTGATCCTTTACGAATGCTGCTTTTCAATAAGAGCAAAAAGGTAATTCCAACACCTGTAGAAGAAAGACATTACGTTTGAGGATCTGCTGCCGAAAAATGCCACGAGAGATTGGACAACATTAATAGAACAAGTAGAAGTACTGAACAAGTCCGTATACCAAGATGTTATGACGGCCGTAGATAACAAAGAGTAGAGCGAACGGAACTGCACGCGTTTTCAGACGCATGTCCCTTCGCGTACGGGGCTGCAGCGTACTTAGCGACCACTTACTAGGACTAATACAAGGAAACGCAGCCGCTCCTAGCAATAGGCAGAAGTTCTCCATTGAAGCGGTCTTTTTAACCAGACTAGAGCTACTGGCATCAAAAATATCTACAAGGATGAATTAGTATGTAAAAAAATGTACACCATCTTCCCGAGGGGAACCATGGGGTGATGCGGAGCATCGTGTTGGTTCCGAGGAAAGAGTCAGTTGCGTGCTGACGTCGAGAGATGGCGCCACCGACTGCCCTGAGCGTTACCCCCTACGCGAGCCTTCGTCGCGGCTCGCGGCAGAGAAACTGGAACGCTCGCCGCTCGCCGTTTATTTTTTTTCACACTTGAAGGAGAGAGACTAGAGGAGGAGAGTTGCGCGTGCGCGCGCGGTGTGAGTAGAAGCGAACGAACGCGCAGTGCACGCAGCTGGTGAGAGAGAGAGCGGAGAGAGTAACGCGCAGCTGTTGGAGAGAGGGAAGGAGAGTTGCGCGTGCGTAGTGCGAGTGCGGACTACGACGCCGCGGGACATAGACCCGAGCAAGAGATGCTCCGCATCTAATATTTTTTGGAAGTTTACACAAACATGTTTTTGGACAGATTCCACGATCGTTCCCCACTAGATTAAAGAGACTAGGAAGCGAGAAAGGTTCTTTGAAAACAGACTGAGAGAAACAATTACGATTTCTGAACCAGAAGCATGGAATTACATGAAAAGCGAAGAATATCCTGCCGATCTACTGACACGAGGATTAAAATCGTGTCACCTTGTGACGTAACGCTTATGGTGGAAAGAAACAGACTGAATTGCTAACGACCAAGCGCGTCCACCTTATGAATTATGGCTACCAGAGGAAGAACGAACCAAAGCGTTAAAGACAGATATTTTCATGGTGACTCTCACACTCACCACCATAACTGACATGCGAAGATTCAGCTCATTCGTGAAACTGTTAAGGGTGACAGCTTGGACATTCAGGTACATGAAAACTTCAAGACGGAGCAGCTCCACAGGTTCCTTGACAGCGGAAGAAATTAAGGAAGCTGAGTTATATCTCATGAAACAAGAGCAAACTAGACCCCTAAACAGGATGTGACGATAAGAAAAATAAATAAAAAGGACAGGCAGACTCTACATGGGGCAAACATTCTTGAGAGTAGAGATGGGGTACTTTGATTAGAATGTCGTCTGCAGGAAAGCCAGCACTGCTTTGAAGAGAAACACCCTGTGATTCTATCGAGGAGAGTCGCCCCACTGTATCTACTGGTGCAGAGTGTTCACCGTCTTACATTAAACGGAAAAGTGAAGGACATGCTGGCACGCCTCAGGAAAACTTTATTGGTACTGCAACGCCGGTAGTCGGTTAGGAAGTTACTGAACAAATGCGCAGAGTGCAAGAGATACAACAATAAACAACTGTATCTACCGATATCGCCCTTACCAACAGACCGGCTTACCCAAAGTCCCCCGTTCAATGTTGGGGGCATAGACCTTTGCCGGGCCTCTTTGCGCAAAATCTCCCGCACAGGTGACTAAGATGTGAATCGTAATCTTCACATGCGCAGTACCCAGAGCTGTGCACCTGAAACTCCTACACAGCATGTCTACGGGCAGCTTCATTCAGGAGTTTCGAAGGTTTGTGGCTCGGAGGGGAATGTGCTCTGTGGTGTACAGTGACAACGCCAGAAGATATAAAAAATCAGGCAAGGACATTAGTGAAATCCTAAAAATTGTGGAGGATTCGTCAGTAAAATATTTGACTGCGACTCATCAGATCAGGGGAAAATTAATCGCGGAACAAGCACCTTGGTGGGAGTGGCTTCTACGACCGCAAGATCAGAGGCATGAAAGCGTCTATGAGAAAGGCCATTAAACGGAAGTTGCTCAGCTGTGAAGTAGTGCTCACGCTGACGACGGAAGTGGAGGGTGCAATGATCTATCACCCATTAACGTACGTTCACAACGAAGCGGAGGAACCTGCCGCCATCACAATAGCAGATATAATTAGAGGGAAACAGCGCCTCCCCAGCTCCGGTCCAAGCTATAGGGCGGAGGCATATGAAGACGCCTGGAGATCCAAGCAACAGTTTTCAGATGAGTGATGGAGCCGATGGCACGAGGAGTACCTAAAGGTAACACGCTGACTGATTTTGATTAAGGGACATGAGATGCAGCTAGATAAGAGAAGGGCAGTTGGTGTTGCTTGGAGGCAAGAAGCATCGATCTTTCTGGAAAATGTACAAGGTAGAAATAAGCTATCCAGGATTAGACGGCCATATACGCGCTTGTCTGCTGAGAGCACCAGTGAACGCGACTAAAAAGGTTGAATCAGTTCCTGTACAATCTAAAAGATGTCTCTCAGTAAGAGGAATTTGAGAGGAAGGAATATGTAAAATATCCTGCAAGCGCACGGCCTGTCAGTAGAAGAGGACTGAGCTTGGCTAGAAAGAAAGGAAAAGCTGCAGCCGCGAGCGGTGCTATCTTATATTTCTTTATCATTACCATCTTGAGTGTCAAATTAAATGGTCTTCGTAGAAGAGCTGCTTAACTTTATCACTGAAACAGGGCTCCCTGCATAGACTGCAGCAATGTTCTGTCCCAAGTGCTGTCTGTCGTTTTCATTTGTTCCAGTCCATGGTTTCCTTTCAGTGATGTTTCCTAACCAGCTCGCCGGCGTACTTTTCCACCTTGCAGAACTCTAAGCTTGTTAATGGCTGAGCTGTTACTGAGTCTACAAGGGCTACCTGACACTCGCTACATGTCGTTTGCAGAAAATAGTTATTCAGGGTTTAGAGGCGTGTCTAATACGTTTTCTGCTTGATTTGCCTTCGCAGCCCTTCTTTTGCTACTTCAGTCATCAGGCAGTGCATGCTGCATTGATGAAAGATCCTTTCCAAGCTCCTGCACGCAACCTACTGAAGTTTTCTTATATAGGAGAGACAAACAGGACCATTTACGCCGGTGAGACAAAAGCAAACGCATTCACTTTGACTTGACTTGAGGCTTGATTCTTTGATGCAAACCAAGAATTATGAACATAATTTACTGATAGGTTTGAATAGAGTTGAATATAATTTTTTTTGTTACATACATTGCCTTAAACTTAGCTTGAATCGGAGTGTGGTTTTTAGCCAATTCCTTTTAAAAATAAAGTCGTGTTTTATTTGTACCTCGCGATGATCGGGTTAAATCAAAGGAGTAAACTATGGTAAAACATTGCGATTCACATACATTGACTTGTTTAGTGAGAATGTTAAGGCTCTATACATTAAAGATCCGCAGCCAATCTTTCAGCACTATATCCGTTCATCCTCAACCACGATCCACTAAAAGCCATAATCATTCATCATAATTTAAACGGCATATATGGGAGGATATATGAAAGTATTGTTGCCTCGTATATTTCCACCTGCCGGCGTCATGGCTGCCGTGAATCATTACTGAAGTAAGAATCTGTAAAAAGAATCCGGCATGCTCACTTGTTTACAGTGCACGCATTGAGAAAGTGGCCTCGACCGAAAGCGAGGGGAAGAAAGGGGAGGTAAAACAATCAAGCTATGTTTTGGACAGGTTGTCCGTGTATACACAAGTCATGTTTCTGACGTCATGCCTAGGTGGTGACGCTGGATGCATATGCTATTAAAAGGCAACTCCTTCTGTTATCAGACGGCTACCTTAAGTTAGAGCACTGCAAGGGCGTACCTTTTATACCCGACCCTGCCCGGACCCTTTAACTCTTTGTCTTCCCCAACCCTGACCCGGACCGGTGGGATGGCTACCTAATCCGGTCCGGCCCGAGCTCGGCCTGGGAAGAGGTGCCTCGACAGTGGGAGATTAAGAACACCTCAGGCCCAGGTACAAGCCCGGCCCTGGTTTGAAAACAATTAGTTTTACCCGGCTCCGCCAGGGTTTTCGGGTTGGCCTGGGCCCGTGCAGAACTCTACCGTAGGAAGCTAATTCCAGCTTTTATTCTTAAACGTTTTGAGCGTGTAAGAATTTGTTTTTCAAATCATGCTACACAAATTGCAACATCTACGCATAATTCTACACATTCTTATCTCGACACATTAGGAAAACAATTTAAGCGGTCTCTTCAAGCAGCCAAGGATCCACTTGACACACAAGGTAGATTTGGGGCTACAAGATATCAAAACGTTATGACGCACATCAACACGCCAGCTACCTTTAGACCCGTCCGACCTCACTGGATGTTGGGGGCCCTTTAAGTATGTATTTTGCATACATTTTGTTTTTTCTGAAGGCACGACGATCATTTGGCCGACATCTGGTTGGTGGGTATTTGTGACCCACGCTACTTGTATACACCAACCAGAAAGCCGATTTACTCGACACCACATGTCAAGCGAACTCTATATAGAATAAGGTACCATAGGACTATATGGTAATTATATGGTCACCAAGAAAAAACGAATAAACGCAGGAGATGGTGAATCCCGAACATTTTAATGTTGCTCCATAAAGAAACAAGATGGCGGCCGCAACCAATAAGAACACGCAAGAACGAACCACAAAGCAAGAAGAGTAATCATCAGAGGCCACACCCTGAGTTTCCTAAGCTGTCGCTAACTATAGGTGCGTCCATTTCCTATTAAAACTTTTCTTTTTCGCTGTGTTTTCTTTCCCAACCCCAGGAATGCTGGACGCCCTTGACGAATCGATTGGAAGAGTCATGGAGGTCCTGGGAAACGCTGGTATGCTCGAGGACACCATCATCGCGTTCAGTTCCGACAACGGTGGATCTCCATTCGGTGCCTTTTCCAATCGGGGCTTCAACTGGCCGCTGCGGGGAGCGAAGTCAAATCTTTGGGAAGGCGGTGTCCGAGTCCCGGCCTTTGTTTGGAGTTCAAAGTTTCTGAAGAAGCCCCGTGTCTCCGACCAGCTCATGCACATCAGCGACTGGCTTCCGACGCTCTACTCAGCAGCAGGTGAGTGTTCTTAGATTAGAACCGATGGATCTCCTTCTAGCACTCTATAAAACGTCTGTGAGTTTCCTTTATCGCGGGACACGAAGGGAGCCAATCACGACGAACAAGGGAAGGATCCGAACGAGTGGTCAAGGTCGGAATGTGATTAAAACTGAAAAATGCGATGTGCGCTGAGGCTATGAACAAGAAAACCGCCATGGTCACTGGGCCTGCCCACAGCCCTATGTTTTTAGATCTAATGGCATTATACATTTTATCAGTCGCTCGGAACCACTTTACTCTTCGCTCGCCGTGATTTGGTGTCTCAGTGCTCTGCATAAAATTGTACTCACATGATTTTTAAAGAGTGTGGCAGAGCGACATAAGCGAAGCCAGCAATCACCATGAGCATCGTCATTATCATCATCATCATCATCATCATCATCATCATCGTCACATCAACACGCTTCCGACTTCACCGGTTATTCGGGGCCCCCGTGAGTATGTATTTTGCATACATTTTTTTTCTTCTGAAGGCATGATAATTATTTGGCCGACACCTGGTTGGTAGGTATTTGTGACCTCAACCACACATATACACCAACCAGAGCCGTATATTGGGAGAGTATGGCCAGTCGATGTGGTGACGAAGGCGCTGGAGAGGAGAAAAGTGAAGGAAAGGGAGGAGAGCGCCGAAGGAGCAAGAGAGAAAGAAGGGAGCAGGGAGGAGACGACCGCCATTTTAACGCAACGCTGTCGGCGCCGAGCATTGTTGAGGTTACGTGTCGTCTGCTACGCGCCTATTTCTTTTTCGCCTAAATAAAAGTTTGCGTCCAAACATGGAGAAAATTTATCCGTTAGCTTTTTAAGCCCCCGAGAAATAGCACTATATAATTTTCTTGCCAGAACCTACAAAATAAAAAGAGAAAATTGAAATTCGTATGTCTATCCCATGCGTTCCACCAGGAGAATGAATAAAAGTGGCGGCCCTCCCAGCTCAGCTAGGAGCAGCTGTGAGTTCACGCGCATGCGCTTACGCCTCTCGTTTTGCGCCGCGGGCTGACTGGCTCACTCGGGAGGAGGGCGTTACGGCGGCGAGATCATAGACTGGCCATACACGGCTCTGACATCAACCAGAAAGGCCGACTGACTCGACACTGCTTGTCAAGCGAACGCTATAGAGTGCTATAAACATCATCACAATGATGATGAAATGAAAGGCGTTTACAACTACCCTGTAATGCCGAACTAGAGCGCAGCTCTTGAGGAGAAGGAGGGAAGGGTACGGAGGGGAGGGTATGCACTTCCTCCCTCCTCCCTCATCTCCTTCTCCCTTTCATTTAGCGGGAAATGTTCGCTACATTTCACGCTAAATTCAGTGGAAAAAACTCCCCGCTGAATATAGCGGAAAAATTCTTCCGCTAAATTTAGCAAAAAAAGTTTAAGTTAAATTTTGCGGAAATATCTTTCCTCTAAATTTAGCGGGCAATTTTATTTTGCTCAATTAAGCGCGAAAGGTTTTACGCTAAATTTAGCCGGGAAATTTTTCTGCTAAATTTAATGGGGAAATGTTTCCGCTGATTATAGCGGAGAAAGTTTTTCGCGAAATTTAGGGGGAAAATGTTCCGCTGAATTTTGCGGGGAATTTTTTAGTTAAATTTAGAGAGGAAATTTTTCCGCTAAATATAGTGGGAAATTTTTTCTGCTAAATTTAGCAGGGGAAGTTTTTTCGCTGTTTAGTGGGGAAATTTTTCTGGTAAATCTAGTGGGGAAGTCTTTTCGCTAAATTTAGCGGGGAAATTTTCCCGCTATTTTTAGCAGGCACTTTTTTTCGCTACATGTAGCGGATAATTATTTGCTCCACATTTAGCGTGGAAATTCTTCGCTAAATTTAGTGGAAACTTTTTCCGATAAATTTAGCGGGGAATTTTTCTGCAGTCTACGGGATATTTCTTCTGCTAAATTTAGCGCCGAAGGTTTTCCGCTAAATTTAGCCGGGATATTTTCTGCTAAATTTAGTGGGGAAATGTTTCCGCTGACTTTAGCGGGTAATTTTACCGCTAAATCTTGCGGGGAAATTTTTCGCTATATTTAGGGGGAAAATGTTCCGCTAAATTTACGGGAAAAATAGGGAGTTCTCGTAGATCGTTTTCGCCGTCCCACAACGCTCTCCGCAACCCGCTGCAATACCCGGAACTCCCTAACGCCGTTAGCCACGGCCAACGGCGCGCAGGCGCAGTAGTGGCCTCTTCGTTGTGGAGGGCTTATCGGTGGGGGAAACGCGGTCTACGAAAACTCCCTACTGTTTCGCTGAATTTAACTGGTAATTGTTTAGCTAGGTTTAGAGGGAAATTTTTCCGCTATACTTAGCGAGAAATTTTCCTGCTAAATTTAGCAGGGGAAGTTTTTCGGCTAAATTTAGCGTGGAAATTTTCCCGATATAGTTAGTTGGCAATTTTTTCGCTAAATGTAGCGGGGAATTATTTCCGCTAAATTTAGCGTAAAAAGTTTTCGTGAAATTTAGCGAAAATTTTTTCCGATAAATTTGGCAGGGAATTTTTCCGCAAAGTCTAGCGGGAAGTTTCTTCTGCTAAATTTAGCGGAGAATATTTCCGCTAAATTTAGCGGGGAAATTTTCCGCTGAATATAGCGAGAAATTTTTCCACTAAATTTAGCAGAAAAATTCTCTCCTCCCTCGTGACGTCAACGGTGACATTATTGTGGGAAACGTTTCATGATGCAACACGTGGTTACGCCGACAGCGACGGCGACGCCGACGGCGACGCCGCTCAAACCGGAAACGGGCGCCTGAGAGCTGCGCTCTAAAATGTTTTTTTTCATGCAATGCATATATATGCTATTTTTTATAATCGATATTTGTCTTTTTGGGGAAAGGCACACACGCAAAAAACGTAAGGCCGAGGTAACAATTTTTGGACGCAGAAGCCCGGTCTGCTTGTCAAAATAATGTGAGCCTCTTTTTCGCTGACAAAGCAGGTGTTCTAAGCTTCTCGATCACTATAAGAAGTGTGTTTCCCCAGAGAAAATAGTTTCTATGATATCATATTTAGACAGACATTAAATGTACTGGGAAAATCATAACGGTTTTTTTCGGATATTTTTACAAGTTGTGAGCTTCAGGAAAACTGACTACAGCACTGGTACGGAGTTGTCACTCAGGAGTCGGAATGATTACGAAATTATTTCGTACTTCCGCGAACCCCGAATGGGGTGGAAACGGAATGGCGGCAGTGCTGAAAGGAGTGGAATGAGAGTGGAATTAGATTTGCCCACAATGAAGCGAAAATGGAACGGGCTTGGTAATTTTGCGAGCTGTGTCCACCTTCAGCTTCGGATCTACGACCTGCTGGCGCAACACAAGCGTACGGTCAAAGTGGCTCTAGAAACAACATCATTGCGCTGAAGGTGACTGACGGTTTGACTCTCTGACCGGCTCATGCTCGTTCGAGGATGAAGGGGCGTCCCCAGTGCAGCGACCAAAACTGGAAAGGTGTAGACGGATGATATATCACTTCTGAGCGTCGCGACACGCGACAAATCGGCTGTTGTCTCCGTGCGCGACTCGAGCAACGCTCATATGCCACCTTAGGATGAGCTGCAGTGTACGCTGGAGCCCCATCCTCTGGCCATCCCATACGTTCGGGCTCATTAATCAAACTCACTTCCCATGACACTCCCAGAAGTGGAGAGTACACAAATCGTATACAAAGAATTTCGTTTTGTCGTCTGCGGCGAGAATTACACGCCTCATTGCGCAATCGATGTCTCGAGTTCCACTAAGTATGGCACAAAGTGTTTTTCGCGACCATAGGTAGACTTTGTAGGAACACTTCGAAGATGCGCTTCGAATATTTTGAAGTTGTTTTTCCGTTTGATTGTTTTATGATTCTTTTACCGGAAGCACAATATGGATGAAATGAAACGGCTGAGCTATTCCAAGAGTAAGAAAAGGCTCAGTGACTCCATTTCCTAGGAGTTGCAAGGAATTGAATTATTGGAAGTTTTAATCCACGGAATTAACTTGTAATAGACAAGACGTGCTCATTCAGCAACACTGGCCCCTAATGATGGCACTCAAAACTTTCATAATTGTGGTTTCTTTACCCAGCTCCGGCAACGAGATATGTTATTGGGTCTTATAGTGCCCTTAGAGATTTGAAACCTCAGTGGTTAAGAGACGTATGATTTATTTAGCTATATAAATTGTAGTACGTTGAAAGCATGGTTCCGAAAACTCTTCTCACTGGTTCCTAGGCTTAGAGGGCGCCCACTAATTAGTCTTCCGGGTGATTCGCTATGTACAGGGTGTAGCCCTGAAATTACGTTTTTTCTTGACGCAAAAATAGACTACGCATCTCGAACAATCGTTCTCCGCCATAATGCAGCACTGGCGGTCTGAACCAGATGCCACAGTTTCTGGACTAGCCATTATGTTAAGAAAAAGATGGAAGTCATTTTTTGAAAAGCTCTATGAAAAAATGGCGGCCGACGGAGCAATCGAAAATATAGGCTTTAATGGCGTCAGCTACCAAAAACGGGTAATTTGCTAATGAAATGTTCATAAAATCACTTGTAACTTTTGAATAAGATAGCGGTTACTTCTGAATCTTTGGCATCTTGTTCTAAACGCTAGTGCTACATTTGGGTGGTGGCTGAGTTTGGCGATGCATCGTTTATTTTAACAATAAACAAACAAAAACTTTTTTTTTAAATGTGGTAGGAGGAGGGAGTTTGCTATAGTATACGTTGAGAAACTTCCAGTGTCGTCCAGTGATTGTGCCCAATATCACGCGCTTATGAAATTATTTTGCAGGTGGTGACGTGTCGAATCTTGGCACAATGGACGGAATCGACATGTGGCGATATTTAACCCTGGGTTTTGGGTCTCCTCGGAAGGAAGTGCTCCTCACCATTGATCCAAAGAACAACCTCGCGGCACTGCGCTACAAGAACTACAAGTTCGTGGTGGGTGAAGGGTTCAACGAAGAACTGGACGGACACTATTCTTTCCCCGGCGGCTTGCGCCCCACCAGTGACGTCCCCCAGCTGAGGAAGGACTCAAGAGTGGCACGGGTGCTCAAGACATTCTACAAGAAACAGAATCGCAATTGGTCTCCTCTCGACTGGAGCAAGAACCCTGTCGTAGACTGCCACGAACGCTGGCTGACCAACAACTTCGTGGCTCGACAACCACCGTACCTGTTCGATCTTGAGCGAGATCCCTGCGAGCTCAACAATTTGGCAGGATCTAAACGACTTGTAAGTGTGCCTCGTAGAAATGCATGTGCGCCTACTTAGCTTTTGTAAACCGACATCATTGACCAAAAGCCTCAGCCCGATTGGAGTCCACGTGGATAAGTAGCCCTTGAAACGCCTTCTGCTCTTGAAACCGAACCAGGAAAACGAATCAGGAAAAGCGCCATTCTAGGGTTCGCAGTACATACCTCGATGTTCGGAAATTGATTCTTTGGGTCTTTGTCATTCATAGGTAGCCCTTGAAACGCCTTCTGCTCTTGAAACTGAACCAGGAAAACGAATCAGGAAAAGCGCCATTCTAGGGTTCGCAGTACATACCTCGATGTTCGGAAATTGATTCCGAACATCGGAATCAATGGATACCCGAAGAAGTGTGTGAATTTTTCCGCAACGTGAAAATAAAATCATACTTTCGAATGCTCAGCCTACTCTGAAATGTTATAGCTAGCGTACATGACCAGATGCCAAAGTTCCAGAGCATTCCATTATCTAATTTTAAAGCTATAAATATAATATAAATATATATATATATATAGACAAAAAGGCTCGTTTACGGTATTCCATGTCATTCACCTTTATGCAAAACTGAGTTTTGTCGCCCGCCATTTTCTCATTGAAAATTTCCAAAAAACATAAGATAACTTTTTGTGTAATTCGAGTTTCAATTTTCGCCGAATTCGGAGGGCGTTGTTCGGAGTTTAGTTTTTGCCAAAAATTTAAAGTTTATAGATGTTTATTTTTGTTATATTCCCAATTCTCCGAAATTCGAAGTGCAATTTTGCTGTGTTTTCAATTTTTCAAAAATAAAAATTAATAATATCTGTGTGTAAACGTATGTTACCTCGAAGAGAACTCGTTTGTATCAATTCATAGTTTCTTCAGCGGGAAGTTGCGCTGACGCCAGTGCTGTTGTCAATACTAATTTGTCGCACAACAAAAGTTGCAAACAAGTGTTGCTTCGATAAATGTCGATATCCTAAATTCAATAAACTCCTAAAACTAGTCGCTGGGAAGCTGGTATTTATCCCATCTTATTCATCAGCCTATCAGGCGGCTTCGCGGGATGGAGTGGCACAGAAGCAATGAGGCTTCAAATGCCCACCTCCTCTTCCCCCTCCTATGAAATCTGAATGGTTCATAGCTTTCATTGTTATAAAAACACATCCCCTACTTCCTCTAAAGCAAAATAGTGTGCCCCAAACTAGGAAGCGGAACGGCTTTGGCATGACAGGAAACTACAATGACCTATTGTTCTGAATGCACCTTGACGAGATAAGTGGTAAGAACGTTCTTGCGAATTGTCGCAGATTTGAAGATAACTGGGGTGGCATTTTCTCAGAAGATTAACTCTGTGCACTGACCAAATTTAAGGTGTCATCTGTTTTTATTTTTTTATTTTCTGGCAATGGTACCACAACAGTCTGAGTTTATCGCATACATCCGAATTCATAAATATTTACTGGCGGGTGTTTCTCGGAAATTTTCAGATTTATCTCAAAACACGGAACCCTAGTTATAACGTTTAAGCCAGATAACCGCAGCACTGATACTTTGGCATCTGGTCCGAACCGGTAGTGCTGCATTTGGGCCTAGACTGAGCGGAGATTTTGCAGATAACAGTAATTGGCTGTTCGACGATAAAACGAACACAGATAGTTTTCGAGCAAGAGGTTTCAACTGTCCCGAAGCCAGTGCAGATCATGTCATTGGGATAGGGCAGTGCCCGGGCTTCATGATTACCTATTCTGTGTTTCGAAAGATAGAAATGATTTAGTAGATTCATCTTCTTCTGCGGGCAAAATTGTGCGAAATACCCTCTGAAGTACACTGTAACGAATGCATGTAGGCTGCCTTAACCCCAGGACACACAGATGGATGATTGCTGAGAGTGAGTAAAAGAAACTGGAAGCTGAAAATAAGCAAACGTTTCTCTTTCTTGAAACGGAGATGTCGTCTTTCCATGTCCTTCGCATTTTTTTTTACTTCCACGAAAGTATTTTTATCTTCTTGCAATAGACTCTTTTCAAAAGTTGTGGGTATTTGGATATGTAGATGACTTGGGTGACAAAGCGGTGGACACGCGAGGAGCGAGCGCGGGGCAGCGGCACGGGGCGCGAGGTACGTGGACTTGAAAATTCAGCCATGGCCGAACACCAGAACAATAGATCAAGAAATGCTACATTGATAACCTTAGCACCTTTATCCGGACAAGCGTTGAGCTAGAATACCACATTTGACGTCGCAACGTGGGGCTCGGCGCGTGTCTTGAGTCGGGTAGAGCTGAGACACGATGGACATTCAGAGACTGTTGGACGAGAACATCACGCGCGACGGATGCCTGCTCGGATTCCACTCCCGGCAAAGGGCAAGCTCTGGGGCCCCCTGCTGGAAAAGGCCTACGTTAGGTACCTGGGATGCTACAATCAGCTGGAGATGTGCCGCCCATCGGCCGCCTTGTTGGATCTGACGGTGGGAGCGGCCGAAATCCTCGAGCTGTCCGCGGGCGCGTGTATGCGAGGGACCCCGGACTGCGGGACGCCCTGGTCGCCAAGATGGTGGCGCCGGGGTAAGTCCACTTGCTGCTCTGCTTGGCTATCTCGGTGTAGCACGCTCACGAGTAATGCCGAGGAAATCGGAAATGACTAGGAGTTTTCGACAGGGTCGAGAGCCATGAGGAGCACATCGAGAGTATCACGTGCTTCGTCAGTGTTCACTCCAACGTTCGGCTGCCACGTGATCCCGCCTTGCTCCTGCTCTCCTATTGGCAGCGCAACGGCCAAGGTATTCGCCAGAGCGGATAGAAAAGAATCGAAGCTGTGTCATGAGTGTTTATTTTATTTTAAAGCAAAGGCATCTTTGCTTTTCTGATCGCTATCTCGTTTGACACGAACAAGTCGAAGGCATTAGCTGGAATACTTTAAAAGTTAGCGCCGCTATTGATAATGCTCGGTTGGAAAGATACATTAGTGGGAATGTAGGAAAATATTTTGATATTGACACTTTTTTCCCCTTAATTTTATATCAGTGCTTTTTTAAAACAAAAGGTTCTGCTGTACAGTTCGTTCTCACTCCTTACTCGAGCAAGTCATGGCGCAAGATGGAAGACTTTTTTAAAGTTAAGCGGCGCTATTTATGATCTTGGGTCTGATGGAGAGACTGGTGGAAAAGCAAACATGCATAGTCCTTCCCGCTTTTTTCTTCTTAATATTAATATGAGGACCCAGGTAAGGGTTACTACAGGTTAATACATTTTGTGATTCTTCTGCCCCGCAAAGCAGAGTTGGTGCAAATTTCTGCAGAAATAAAGACGACTTGCTGATTTTGAGGAACATGAACAATCTAGAAAAGGGGGATGCTGCGATTCGGACATGTAGATGACTTGGGTGAGAAAGTGGTTAGTGCGCGAGCAGCGAGGACTGGGCGAGAGGCGCGTAGGATCCAAACTTCAGCCATGGCGGCGTAAGCCGCCGACCATCGGGAGGTCGGCTCAATTCGGCGAAGTGCGCGACCAAAAGCGTTGCTCTTATCGGCCATCTACGACTGCGCAAATACTCACAATGACGTCTCGAGTAAGAAACTTTCAGCTCTCATCGACGTAAGTAAGAGCGATGTCAGACTGTCACGCCTGATGGTGTTGGTTGAGGAACGTGATTGCTGGGCATCCACCTCGCTTTTCACTTACTATCGAAATTGTCGCTCGCTACTAATAATCTTCTTCGTGACGTCAGGGACAGAAACCATAAGAGGGCGCCACCAAAACATCTCATCGCCCATAAGTGCTAGAGTGAGGGGCTGAGCCCTTTCTCCGGGCAAGCGGTGAGCGAGAATACCGCAAAATTCATCAAGCAACATTGGTGCTTGCCGTTTCGTGGGTACGAAGCGTCTGATTAGATCCGAGTCCTTGCCGAACGCTGACACAACCCTCGTGCCCAATACCTGCTCAGAACACGTGCCCGAACAATGGCGGACTCGGATCATGGGCGTAGCAACGTCTAGATGGTGTGCACTTTTGAAAGGGGTTTATTGTCAATTCGTTAATGGTTCAGTGCGCGTGACATCAGTGAAATTGGAAACGGTTGACTTGAAAACGTGGGTTCTCGGCAAAACTTCAATATCATCCCAATTTGTGATGCAGATACTTCGCTTCATGATGTCCAAGTTGGCTGCCTACAACGCTACCGCTGTTCCACCTCGTTTCGAAGCCCAGGATCCCAGGGCGTATCCCGAATATCATGGCGGCGTCTGGTCTCCTGGCTAGATTAAGAATTGCTAGGAAAAAAAATAAAAAATAAAAAGGCTTTGAGTTTTTAATTGGCGTTATTCTAGCTGTTCCGCATCTATTCTTTACGGTGCGCTCTATGATGAAGAGCGTGGGCAGCATCTTGGTCAAAGAACTATATAAAGGATGCCATCAACTAACCGAGTGGAGAAGCTCACCACCATTGTGCGTTGCAACAAGTGCTCTTTGGCCGTCTTGGATAGCACTGGAAAATCAAGCGATTGCATTCGTAGCGAACCCGATGTCCCCCTTCCGCTTTTTTAATCAGATACTCTAATGTTTCTAAACTATGTTTGTATGTCCTACTTTTGTGGCACAGCCTTCTTTTTTTCACAAATAAGCTGTTCAACACTTCCTAACCAAACTCCTCTCGATCCCTCCCGGCCAGGATAACCTCAGTTGTGTATTATAGACTGTAGAAAGGACGCCGAGGCAAAACCGACGTCGTATTCGTCCTTTAACTTTTGTTAATTTGGACATTTTCTCATTTGTACGTTTTCGTTTGGACTTTCTTAAAACATATTCTAACAGGATTTTATGCATTTAAGTCCATTCTCATATGGACCCTTTTCATTCCAATGGCACTAATTCGGAATGTTTGTATTATAAGAGGGAAAGTCAGTAAGTCACAAACTGGTATAAGATACCTGATATTAGTAGTGACTACTTTCCAAGTATGTCAATAGGTGGAAACGCAATCCGCCTTGATGATATTCAATGCGCAGTAAGTAGGTAACCATCGCGTGCATGTGCAGCTCAATGTAGAAATGGTGGTTTTGCTCGACGAGTGTATACGCTAGAAGATCAGCGTGCGGTTGCGCGTTTTTGTGTGGGCAAAAGGGCTTCCTGCAATGGTTATTCGCAAGAAAATGTTTCCTGTTTACGGTGAGAACTGTTTATCGTGTAAAGCGGTGCACAGCTGGGTTAGTAAATTCTTTGAAGGGCGCTCAAATTTTATTGATTATGAGGGAACTGGTCGTCCTCTTGGGATTGTGACAGAAATAACAGTCTGGCGGGTGGAAGAAATGGTTCGGGATGACTGGAGATCTAATAGTTTAGCCTACATCATAATGCATAATCGTCTGATGTTTTAAAAATGTGCGCTCACGGTGGATGAAAATGTAGAATGTGAGGTACGTTGCTGAGACAGCAGCCGAAAACATTTTGCGCACAATGTGTTAGGGCACTGTTAAAGATATCGGAGAAATGTGTCAATTATGGGTAGGGCATGTCGAGAGCTGAAAATAATTTTCAATTCAGCATCCCGCGCAGTGTTTTCTTCGATGCCCTTTTGGGGCTTACCGTCTTTCCTTCGTATATCGGCTATGGCTTATGCTAAACTTTTCGACTTAAAGATGGGTGTCCTTGGCAATACCAAGAATCTGGCGTTTTTCTTCCCTTTTAGTTTGATGTGTTTCATAAGAATAGAATGTCATATCATCTGTTCTAAGGAACAAAATGAATCTAGAAAAAACGAATCTTTACAGATGTAATGCTATCTGCGATAAAGAAAAAGAAGAAATGTTTCTTACATGACAAAACACTTCCAAAAGAGATTAACTAAAGCACTTCAAGTAAGTCCTGACCTTCTCTAGGTGTTTCAAAGAGCAGAACGGACATATTCCAGGAACCATTGACCAAAGTTCAAAACCTGTTTTTTTTTTCGAATGGGAAATGGGGAGGGAAGTAAGATGCGAAAGATTAAACATGAATGGGTGCATAGATATGGGTAACCCGTGTCCATGTGCCGCATACCGGTATAAGTAGGAGAGTGGCCGGTACGTGAGTACTGATGGTCAGTATGAACCTCTGTAGACCGATCTAAAGTGGTACAGTTTGTTTTTTTCTTTTCAGTGGGGTAGGCGTTGGGCTTTTAGAGAAGGTTCTGATGAAAAGGACAAAAGAAGAACGGGCTGAAATGCCAACCACCCTCTGACCATCCATTGTAGTTATGGGTTGTTTTCGCTGTGACATCTTGTGCCACCTTCACCAATGAGTCATACACGACTCACTGGGCGAACCTTCTGTCCCCGACGAAATTCGTGGTTTAATTATCCAAGAAAGTTATGTGCTTTTCCTCTTTGACTGAAACGGAGCGAGAACTTTAGATTTCGCAAGGTAAAGTGAATCAGTGCAATACTCATTTTGTGAAACTTTGAGCTCTGTGCGCAAGTTGCGACTTTTGCCGCCCACTTTATATCCACTCTCACAATTTTGGGCATCATATAATAATTTATTTCATGAACTATTTTGAATCTACTTGGCATATACCATTTCTCAGGAGCTCACTTGTTCACCACTCCTAGTAATTGGTATTTCGGTATACCAGAGGGTATCGTTTGCTTTATTTTTGTAGACATCGATACTAAGACATCCCTACCGAAAAACCCAGAAAGAATTTTCGCTATCTGGATTATGGAACTGGAAATTATCTGGATTCTTTCTGGCATTAGGTTTTGTACAAAAAAATAGATTGCTTTGTCTGCCATCTGGATTTCAGGTTTCCGGAAATATATTTCCAGGTTCATAATCAAGATAGTGAAAGTTATACTGGGTTTTTCGGTAGGGATTCTTACCAACGTATACTATTTATAAAAATTGTCGAACACAAATGGGATGTGTGCTCAAGTGTTTGACAGTAACATTTTCGTTTTGTATGATTGCATAAAAAGTATTTAAAAGTATCTCATCTACATCGGCGTCATTTTAATTACATCGCGTTATCTTGTAGAGCTGTCCACGTAAAAATGTTATTTTTCACACGGTATAAAATAAACAAATAAACAAATAAAGATTGTCACGGATAAAGGTGACGAGACGATGAATAATGAACTGAAAATAAGGAAATAATTGGTGAACTTGTGCCAGAACCAAAAAAAAGAACACACGTCGAGAAATTAAAGCCCCTGAATACGGAAAAAGAGCGACATCCTTTGAAGAAAGCCACCTGCTATCCTGGAGCGATCCAGGCGGCGCTACCGTCGACGCGCGAGCACGAAAGAGCAAAATATAACAATAATAGTGTGCATGGGGGACGAAGAGGGAGAAGGAATGCCTATGATTTCGGAGTACAGCGCATGTTATGAGCTTATGTCGCCAATCAAAAAATGCCGACTGTGCACCCTCACGGCTTTCATTGTCTTTGAGCACACCGTTCGCGGCTGGCAGACCATGACAGTACGCTTTTAGCCTGTGTGTGCATGTATTTGCGTGTCTTCCAGCCTTTGACTGCGCTCTGACTCAAGTATGAACCAAGTATAGGAAGGCCGTCTACTATCTTGGAGTGTTCCAGGGGTCCTAAAGTTGACGCGCGGGTGTAAAAGAGCAAAACATAAAGATAAAAGGTGTGCACGTCAGAGGAGGAGGAGATTTGACGACATGGTGGCGCTTGAAGACAAGGACAAAAAGGGAGACTAGACAACACAGAGCGCTCAACGAAGAACATGTAAAAGGGCCCAACAATCCGCCCAACAATCCGCATGGAGGAGGAGAAGATGTCGCTACCTTTCTTGTTCAGGGGCATTACGAGAAAGCAGCAGCGAGCGTTGACGGCGGCAGCAGCGAGCGATGGTGAGTCGGCGTGACAGCTGGCTATCGCGAGAGTGAATTGCAAATGAACAATGAACCTGCAATATCGCGCTTGGCTCCTTATCTGTTATGCTCGTCATTTCGAACATTCGACATAGAATGTTCGGGAGTTAGCTGGGGCGAGGCTGCCTAGGCAAGGTCATTCTGGCCTCCTAATCTTTTACACTCGGTGTAACAATAAACATGACGTTTCTAGAGGCCAGGGGAAGCGTCCCTTGGTCATGCACGCGGTATTACCCCCTTCCCTCTTTTTAGGAGCGCAATGCAATGCCCCGATGCAACACAAAACTAAAAAGGGGCAAAAAAAAGAACGGTATATTTGACGAGTCGTCAGGAGCGCAAAATGTCCACAGTCCTATCAAGTGTAGAATTACTTGAGTCGAACGACGTGAACCCCCTCGGGTCGCGGTCGGCGTCGTGGCGATTCTTGCGTTCCCTTATGAACCAGCTTGTAGTTCAGCTCTCCCAGGTTGCGAAGTAACTTGTAGGGACCAAATTAGCGCTTTACGATCTTCTTGCTGAGGCCCCGTCGTTGTATCGGTATTCACACCCACACCCGGTCTTCGGGCTAGAAGAGGACGTCGCGCCGACGCAGCTTGTACCGATGAGTATCGACGCGATGTCGGTCTTGTAACCGGAGCCTGACGAGCTGTCGGACTTCCTCTGTCCGTTGAGTGGCGATCTCAGAGTCGCCGATGTCGTTGTCCTCAGGTTTTGTGTGGCAGTATTGCGTCCAGCATCGTCGTTACTTTGCGACCATGGATGAGCTGGAGTAGTAGTCTCTTGAATCACAGTATTATAGGCGAACGCCACAAACGGTAAAATTTCATCCCACCTTCTGTGCTCTACATTGACGTACAGGTGCAACGGAAAAAGAGTAGCACAAGTGACCGACGACCGGAGCGGCAAAATAGCGACACGCGGTGCTATTGTTCCCGAGCGCGCCAATAGCGAGAGTGCCAGTCATGTTCCATGTCTCAATGTGGGGGCGGCCGGCGGAAAACAGCCCATCCTAAAGCCCTCATTTTAACAGCTATCTTATCCCTCAATTTTCTGCCGGCCATTCCCGCGTTGAGACATGGAACATGACTGGCACTCCCGCTATCGGCACGCTTGGGAACAAGAGCGCCGCGTGTCGCGATTTTGCCGCTCCGGTCATCGGTCACTTGAGCTACTCTTTTTCCGTTGCAGCTGTACATCGAGATTATGTAGGCGGTGGTCTTGTTTAACCGCTCCGTCAGCCCGTTGCTCTGCGGGTGTTACGCAGTGGTTCGATGCGGCTCGTGCGACTGAGTCTAAAACATTTATTGCGTCACCGTCGCCAAGAACAGTGACCCTCAATCTCTGATCAGTACACCAGGAGCACCGTGCCGGAGGACGCTGGATTCAACGAAAAACTTGGCAGCTTCAACAGCAGGCCCTGACGGAAGGGCCTTCGTATTGGCGTACCGTGTGAGATAACTGGTTGCAGCGATTATCCAGCGGTCTCCGATCGTCGGCGTGCGAAGGGACGAAGCAAATCCATTCCGATCTGCTGGAACGGCGCACTTTGAAAGGGCGCACTTTGGGAGAAGGGGGGGGGGGGAAGGGGCAAACGGTTGCAGGAGTCGTGCTGGCTTTGTCGGCAGTTTCCTGCGTCGTTGACACTCGTGGCATGATGGGACGCAGAGGTGAACGGACTTCGGGAGCTTGAGCCAGTAGTGCTTTTGCGAATCCTTGCAAGCGTTCTGCGTATCCCAGGCAGAGTGTCGAACCGAAATTTTTATGGTTCGGTTCCGGTCCGGGTTCACGGCTTTCGGTTCAGCTCCGGTTCAGTTCAGGAGGGCAAAAGATAACGGTTCGAACCGGTTCGAGCCAGTTTGAACCGCTAAACTGAAAATATATTTTCCGCATTTCTTTGGTAATAGGCACTATTTCAAGAGTGAAACGAGTAACTATATAGCTTTTCTTCATTCGTAGAATCCACTTTTATTTTCAGGTACCAAAAATAAATTGCATTATTTAATTTTGACGAAACAGTAAATGAAAAGCTAGATTATGGTATATGACTCAACTTCTATTTTTTTATCTCAGTCGCATACATTTTACTTGAATCTAAAGGTTATCAGTAGAGGCCGGATCTTTAGGGAAATGCCTATTTTGTTCCTGTGGTCCCTATCGTGCCTCTTCTATAAATGAGCACGAATCATGAGTTAAGAAGTGTTTTAAGAGTGGTTTTATAGTGCCTATAAATGTCTACTTCGGCGTTTGAGCCTAACTTACCGTTTCCCGCCTATAAATGCCTATTTTTGACTTTTTTTGCTTGGGTACCCCAAAATTGACTTGTTCTGTTTAGTTTTAATTTCAAGCGAACTTTTTTTCATCTTGCTGCGATGCATGAGCAACAGGCTGCTCCAATCTCTGTATCGAGATCCACCACAAACATGGTTGTTTTTTCCTTCACGCCTGTAAGCTAAGGCGCAAACTGCGCCCTCCTTCTAAGAAGGCCCTTCCCGCCCTTCCCCACGCATCGTCCTTCTCTGCTTTCTCCCCCTTTCGCCTCGCCCGAGAGAAGCGGGTTTACTGTCTTAACATGTCTGGACAGTTTGGAGCCCTGGAGCTGCCTGGAGGCGTTTGGATCTGGATACTGCTGTACTCTGTTTCACCCTAAATGGAACTTAGTGGATGCTGGAAGCGCCCCAGCCAGTCCAGCGCTGGGAGAGTGGCGTGTTACCTGGAGTCTCCGCGTGTCGCTCCGCCCAACTAGAAGCCCCACTCATCATCATCATCGTAGTACTGGATTGGCTGGGATGGCTCGTCCTATTCGCTGCAGGCCATTGGAAAATCAGAAAACGAAGCGTAATGCCCACCGAAATGTTTTTTTTTTGTATGGGGCGAGCGCGTCTGTCTGTGTGCATGTGCGTGCATGCCAGCCTACATGTGAGGTGAAGGAAATAGGAAGCAATGGTTTGGTCCTATCGCGTGCGCGTCGGTCTCTAACGTTATTGTGACCGGTCGTCTGTGGTTTGCTGCTCTTCGCTTTTACTACCTGAAGCTTCTAAACAATGCCAAAAAGAAGGTCCCAAAGAGCGTGCTGATTCGGCAATGAACCCAACATTCCCTTTGCTACTATACCGACGGGGTATGGTCTTCTGTCAACCATGTGGAAAGCAGGCAAGAAGGCACCCTAGGTACCTTGTTTCAAAGAAAAATCAAAACTTGATCGAACGACGATTTAGAGAATGAAAACGAAACCACGACGTTTCATCGCATGACGCTGTACCGAATAGCAGCTTCGTTTTCCCTGATCGACAGCGAGGGGTAACCGCGCCAGTTTAGAAGTCTAGCTCGTCACCGCCGAAAAAACAGCTTATTCGCTCAAATGGCATTCGCAAAAACGTTCGTCCGCTCAAATAGTTTCTAATCACTAAAACGTCATTCACTCATATCATATGGACCAAGAAAAACAACCGCATCTTTATTGAAGAGATGATGTAGATGTATTTATTTAATGAAAGGTTTACTCGTCTATGGGTTGGGGAAGAAGTTCCTGCGCAAACTCCACAAGCCTCTACAAATCTGTCTGCCCACCCCCGCGACCGAGACAGGCACATACAATTGTAATACAGGAGTTTCCTGAATCCTGGCATGACCCTCCAAAAACACTTTAAGTAATTTTTTTCATCGACGGATACCAGTCAAGCACAATGTTTTTCGAAATCTATTAGCCCTCTGCCTCCTCCATGGGAACACCTTCCACGCATCTCTATCGACCCCATCCCCCGAAACATGTCCCCCAAAACTGAGACAGGTCGCCGCAAACATCGATGCACCCGTCTCACATCCACCCTAACAGCTTTCGCTAATGCAGGCCATCGCATCTACTACACCGATGCGCACTCTTCAACCGAGGACGCTTACGGCACGATCCCTGTAGTATGCGACTCACCTCCCCTCGAGCACACTCATTCTTTCGAAAAGCCTCCTTCTGTTCCCGATCTAGAGCTTCAAGCCATCGCAGAGGCTATCCAAGCGGACTGCAGATTACCACCTTCTGACCTTGACACACTCATCGTAACTGATTCACAAGGCGCACTGCGACTCCTTCAGTAGAATAACGGCAATCCGTACCCAACTACAATCCTCAAAGACTTGCTGGACAAGCACCCCAACCACCATTTTCGGATAATATGGATCCCAGGTCACGCGGATGTGGAAGGTAACACGCGTGCTGACGCGCTTACCCGAGCCAATACCTCTCCGGGTACTCCCACTCCCTGGCCATCCCTATAACCTCCCCCCCCCCCACACACACACACACACTCCGCATCACACAGCACCAGCAACGCCGCACGCACCTTGAGCAACAACGCCTCTCGAGACGACTGCTCCCACCTCCCCCAGCTTCCTTCTCCAGGACCGATGCCAGCATCATCTGGCGAGCCCAAACAGACACACTCCCAACACCTCACTTCACACACCTCTTCACCCAGGCACGAGGCTCTCCTAAGTGCCCCATTGTGGCGGTTATCCCAACATTGCACATACCTACTGATACTGTTCCCACGCTCCTAGCCCACCTTCCTTCCCAAACCCTCCCTCTTCCTGGCAGGAGTGGCTGGCCCCCCCGCCCGATCGGATGGAACAGTTCTTCGAAGCGCTCGTTGCCCATGTTAAACGGGTAATGGAGGCCGAAGGACTAGATAAGTCATCTACCCCACCGCTTCCCTGATTCCTTTCAAAAGAATGCCCTGGGCATAGGGCAATATTCTTTTCAATAGAGATGTTCTCTCTCTCTCTATTAGCCCCGAGAACGAGCACGACCGTTGCTGTAGGTGCAGCGTGCTGATTGGGTGATGTGTCGTCTTCGTGATGTCACAGTGAGAAAAGCGACCCTGTTCGCGTGAGATTAGGATAGCACGCATTAAACTGTACTCACGGTATTCAAAGACCAAGCAGAAAAAATATTCGAAGTTACCATCAGCCATTACCGGACCGTTCGTAAGGTGACTCAGGAAAAAATATCTTCGTGACGTCCCGGAGAGGGACCACCAAAAGGAGACCCACAAACTTCTTGACGGTAATTGAAATTGTAATTAATAAATTAACTATACTCACTAACAAGACAAAACGCACAGTCTCTTTCTATCGGATTATACATGCTTGTTGCCTCCCGTCATGCCTCGGTTGTGCGTGTACAGTTGAAACTCGGGCTGGGGGCGAGGCAACTGAAATACCGCTTATCTTGCGCGACATAATCGACAAACCAACTCTAGAAAGATGAATAGCGTGCAGTATCTCACGATGCCCCGCATAAACAGTACACACCCAATTTGAACACGAGTCGTAGTTCACCCAACAGCTTTGCGCCTTGTTGCCTAAGCGGCAGATAGTCTCGCAAGAGTGAGCTTTGGCAGCGGAGCGTGCGGCAGCTGTGTGCTTTGATGCTAAACTAAAACCTGAAGAAGCTTGCACAGTGAGTTGACTTTTTCGTCATTGTAAAACACTTACATATTTTCAATGTCGGTATATTTAGAGGTGTTAGGAAGGTATTGCTTAAAGCCATTTCTGCTCAGGACGGCGCACTACGCTTTTCAACATATCGCAATGTTGTGTTTTCACAGGTTCCATGCGAAAAGAAGTGCTACCTGGCACAAGACGAAAAAAGACAGCAGGACATCAAGGCAACGCAGAACGAATCGTGACCTCAACATCTAGGCAGTCATTTTTAAGAGAAAACCTCACGGATGGAAAAAAGGACGCATTTTACGCAGACATGTGCAAGCCTTAGTCGCCGCTGATATTCCTTAAACGAAAGTAGAAAACTCAGTTTTTAAAAAGTTATTTCAAAAACACTCCGGTCATACCGCACCGTCGGATTCGACTCTGCGCAAGAACTACCTGTGGCCCATGTACGAAGAAACACTGAAGAAATCAGAGATGAACTTGGGGACTCGTGCATTTAGGTCTCCGTAGACGAAACGACAGATGCGACTGGACGCTTTGTCGCTACACCTCGTAGTTGGGAAGCTTGTAGCAGACGAAAGAACAACGCCTTTTCTTTTATGCTTCAAGACACTAGAAAGAACAAATGGGGAGACTATGCCGCACTTTGTCGCACTTTGTCAACGCGTCCCTGAAGGTGCTATAAAGACCCTACTGGATTGGAAGACAGCAGGGTGTTGCTACTTTATACGAATGCGGCGGCTTATATGCACAAAGCTGCCCTCCTCCTGAAGGCTTTCTACCCACGGATGTTGCACGTCACCTGCCTCGCCCACAGCATTCATCGCATTTGCGAAGAGCTAAGAAAACGCTTCAAGAATGTAAACGATATCGTTGCTGCTGTGAAGGCTGCAGTGTGTTCCTTAAGTCAACGTCTCATATTTCGCTTCAGGAACAGGTATACCGGGGGTGCCTCTGCAGAACCCATCCTGACGCTATGGGGAACGTGGCTTAGAGCTGTAGAGTATTACAGTACTAAGTTCGCTGGTGTGAAGATGTTCATTAACGGGATTTAAGCAGACGTGAGTGTCTCAGTCAGTAAGGCTCAAATGTCCTGCGCAAGGGCACTCTTGAAGGTGACTTGGCGTATTTGCGCTCCAATTTCATGAATCTGGCGGACCCAATCAAGAGCATCGAAAGTGCTGGCGAAGCTCTGGCTCAGAACATCTGGCTAATTTCGAACATCCAAGAACGAGACGACGCCGTCCCTGCAAGCCCCGTTGCTGTACAAGTTCATTCAAAGCTTCAGACCGTCCTGAGCGAAACTAGTGGGGTTTCTATACTCAAAGAATTCTCAAGGTTCTCACCGGGGAACACCCCAGAGTACCATAGGGTGTGGAAGTATTGAATATTTCCAAGTTCAAGTACGCCCCACTCAAATCAGTTGTCGTGGAACGCTCTTTTTCAGCGTAAAAACTGGTTCTAAGCGGCAAGAGACAGAAGTTTGAGCCCAGGAATCTTGAGATGATGCTTGTTTGCTATTGCTTTCATAATTGTTACCGTTGTTTCTAGTTCGACTATGTACAGCAGGGGACAGCTTAGTAGAGGTGTGGGCTTGAGTCGACTTTTTTGTTTTCGAATGTTGGACAAATTAAATTGTAATTCCTATTGTATTAATTTATTCTTTATTTCTTTGAATGGCAGAGCCCTAAATGCTTTCAAAAGCACCCTGAGAATGAAAACTGATTGTGCCTATAAATGCCTACTACGAAGTTTTTAGTGCCTTTTATAGGCACCTAAAAGTGGCTTTTTTAGTGCCTAAAACATCCGGCCTCTAGTTATCAGTCTGGTGGGTCGCCTGAAATACGCGTGATTGGTATAACTTTGCGTCGCAGTATTAAAAGTCGAATCCTGCTGTGCTCTTGTACTTAGAAATTAATTACAGTGCATCAAATCATGAAATGGGCACGTCCTCACCATATATATCCTGAAATTTAGTTTATAAAATATGTTTCACAATATATATGATGACAATGCAACTGAGCTAAGAGCAAAACCTTTTTTAAAATGTAAGGAAAGCTTGAGAACAAACCCTTTCAGTCTACCTTTAATAGTAACACTGAGTGGCAATCACAACGATTGCTTTCCTGACCAATATTGTTTACACTCAGCACCGTGATGCAGGCGAATAATCATGCAGAAAAGAGTGACCCTCATTTTCGGATCGGATCCGGCCTAAAATAGCTCGTACCAAAGTGAACATTATCGACATAGCTTGTGCTTGAAGTTTTTTCTTGACAAGATACAGGTCAATTCAATTTGCAAATAAGCATCACCTTTGCTATTTTTTTAAATAGAACAGAGCAGTAGTTTAAAGTCTTCTCGACATTACAGCAACTTAATTGGTCACTTTCTGACGGTCTGCGTGCGCTATCGTCATAGCTCCGCCACGCGCCACTGTATACTTTGTTCTCATCCGTCCCACAGACACATAAAGCGTTGTTCATCAAATAAAAGAAGCAACAGACTTCTATATAATTGAGAAGTTGAATAGGCGTCAGGAACACATGTCATTGAAATCAGCTTTAAAAGAATGTTTAAGTTTTTGTCAAATTACTTGTACACAAGCCTCTCGAGGATAAAAACTCAAGAAAAGATTTGCAGAGCATATTTCAAATAATTTGGGGGTGCATTTATTTTATGATTTATATCTTTAGGTTGATCGGCCTATTATTTATGTTGTCAAGTCTGCAGGCAGTAATGAAATGCTTGTTATTGTCATCAATAAATTTGACTGTATGAAGTTCACATAACCGCTTGAGATCGACACGGTTGGAGGATACTAAAAAATACGCCATCTGTAGACTCTGCGGAACGTGCTTTTTTGTTCGTTGTTCAGCAGCTTGGAACAGCGGGTCGCGGGTTATGGCAAAAACAACTGTATGCTGACGTTATAGATCTGAAGGAAAATACACGAAATGTGCAGAAAAAGAGATAATAAACTATATTCTTCTAAATAATACCATACACGACACCTTACTGCAAAAAGAAATATATAGAGATGCATGTTTTAAAGGTAGACATGTTTGAAGGAACTTAGTCTGGTTGGGTCATAAATGTGAGAAATACAGACCTTCACAAACCAAGTCCTAAGTATTTAGTGGCCCGACGTTTCAATAGGTCGGGCTCAATTAGTCGACAGCCACCTAACCATCGACGTGCGTCAACGGACTAGGGCACTTGAAGAAGAAAAAGTGAGTGAAGTAAACGACACACCGTAGATATAAAAAAAGCTGCTGCTCTCCACGTGCAAATAGTCGCCCCTGATGAAAAAAACAAACAAATCGGTTTTGAAACGTCGGACTGTTCAGGACTTGGTTGGTTATGGTCTGTATTTCGATAGTAGAGATGCGTGCAATGATGTTCCTAGTTACACTATAAATATCGCGAAGAACACACAATATATTTGTAATTTAAATCACATTTGGAAATCGGATTGCACGAGCTCGAAACTTCGCAGAATACTGTGTCGGGAGGTTTAAAGTTATATTTGGTTTTACGTGCGCTTGTTTTGGGGCCTAAATTTACAACTCTGTGCTTTATCAGCCATGCGCGCTCTAATAATTTATTAGGGTGCCGCATATCATCGCGCGACTACTATATATACTGCACAACTTTACAATTTGGACATCCCCTTTTGCTATACTGCGTTTCAGCTTAAAGGGGCATTGCAAGGGACTCAGAAAACCAAATGCTGCTTCGAACGGCATGCCTATCAGTGTCAAACACGAGCGTTCAGTGAAGACATTGGTCTAGAACGTGGGATAATGACGACATAAAATTCTAGAGGTAGGACTAGCTGAATAGGCGCAAGGGACCCCTTCTGATCCTTTAAAGCACTTGACTCTCACTCAAATATTTGCTTTGAACATGCATAAATTGGTGGGGCGTTCACATCTTCATAACTTTATGTTACTTTTTAACTCTTAGGAAGATCGCGCGGTTGTTGCACGCTCTTGTCGTTTCGGTTGTCTATTGGTTCAGACCATGCACGTCATCAACAAAGAAAATTTGCTCAAAATTCTGAACCACTTTTACCTATTATGTTCAAAATACGCCAGATTTCTTGTTTATTTTATATTTAATGTGTTGCAAGAGTCCCAGTTACTAGTTCCAGCGAAAGCGATGCAAATTAAAAAAAATGTCCAGAAACGCCTTGCATGGTCCCTTCAAGTCCAAATGCAGCCGACACTACAAGCGCGAGCATGTGGTCCTGACCCCTTGCACTGCAGGAACGCGTGTGCTTGGACGCTGAAAGCCCGGAGCTCGCTCTTTTAGCTTCTGCGACACTCACACTTAAAGTGAAACTGAGTATTCTGTTGAGAACATCACATTTCACTAGAAAACTAAACTGTTTAACATGGTTTGCACATGACATTATCGCACTATATGTTATACATCGCATCAGCTTAACTACAGACGCAGCCCATGCTACAAGCGCGAGCTCCGGGGTTTCAGCGTCCCTGCCAAGCATGCGCGCTCGTGCACTGCGAGCACTGTTCAGAGCCGCATACTCGCGCTTGTATCATCGGCTGCGTCTGGACTTAAGATGAAATGAAGTATAGTGGTCAGAGATTTCTTCTTGCTGAGACATTCTAATCCCGTGGAGCAAAATGAACGCTGCAGAAGGTTCGTGCTTAGTGCAACCCATGCATTCAGAAACAAAAGTTATTCTTGCTTGGTGCAGCGTCGTGAGGAACAGCGCGAGCGATTGGCACCCGAAAACGCGCTTTCTGGGAGGAGTGATTTTGGAAACGAAGTAGTTTTGCAGGATCACGCTGTCTGCTCTGTGCCGAAGATGCGAAGCAGAGGAACCTTTACAACACAGTATGTTTTTAACCTCCTTCCTTCCTCCCCCCCCCCCGCCCTTTTCATTTGAAGATGCCATTTATTTTATTTTGTACCCCAAAACTGTGAAGTTTAAACAATACCACGAGAATTTGAGCGGCTGCCGACGTTCGGCTGTCCCTCAAAGGCCACTAGAGTCTTTCTTTTCATGTATCCCTGTCGTACACATTTGTAGTTCTATTTATCGTCAGATTAATAAACCATATTTAGTCCTTTCAATGCTTCTATTCTCGGGGACAACTTTCTCAGACAGTTCTGCAACAACGAAAACATGGTTGGGTGCCTTAATGATTTGTACATGTAAAATGGTTCATGGAACAATTTTTGTACTTTCAGTAAGTACCGCTAAGAGGTAATCCCTGACGTTGATAGCTTGCAAAAACACCCATTAGTTTTCCTCTCCGCTCAATGGCAGACGCAGAAAAAATAAATGAAAGAAACAGCTTTCCCCACCTCAACTCCTTCTTAGAACAGGCGGCAATGTGATCATACGCTAATTGTATACGCCAGTGTTCATCATAGTCATGCGCTGGGGTTGGCAAAGAATAAAGCATGGGTTGAGATTTAGATTTTATTAGAGTTCGGTTATTCTCATCTTTGATTGAACACGAGCCAACACGAATGTTTGGCGATGCTGATTGTCAGGAACCCGAGCACTCGGCTCAGGCTCATGACAGCCGAGTACGTCACGGTGTCGTACGACTCGCGGTGAAAAGTCGTGATGGCTAATGCCCCTGAATTAAAAAAGGTAGCGACATCTTTTTCCCCCTCCTTTGACGCACTCACCTAATAATTGTCCATATTTCTCCCTCATCTCATTTAATCTTGTCGATTTTTTCTCCCTATCCCCATTCCCCTAGTGTAGAGTAGTCTGCTAGAGTCATGCGCACAGGCTAACCTTTTTGTCTTTCAATCATCATCTCACTTTTCCTCTTTCCTATGATAAAGAACAAAATTTAAACATGAAAGACTGGTAATCAAAGGATGCAAAATACGCATTATCACACCAGTGTGCTTCATAAAGTAAAAGCACATTGACAGTCCTTCGATAAAGAAACACCGTAGGGATTTCAAACCCTTGCGCATTAAGGACATACGTAGAAAGGATATGTTGACATAACCAAGCACCAAAAACCTCGGTGGACGTTCTCGAGGTCTTAGGGCATTACATAGTTGGTCACTAGCGTGGTGAAAACAGCGAGGATTGTGAGGTGTAGGTTGCTCCTTCAATCGGCGATAATATCTTTAGAAGTAACAAGCAACGTTTTATTTAATGGTGAAAATCAGCCTACAATAATATTTGTTTTAATAATCATACAAGACAAATCGCGAGTAAATATCTACAAAGAACGACTGAAAAAGAATAATCGAACATTGCTCACGGTCGTAACTCATTGCGATGCTTTAGCTTCCAGACATATTTTAGGCCATTCGCTCTGTTTTTTCGTTATGTTTCTTCAGGAAAAGGTTTATCCTCAACAGAAGAAATAATGACCTATCTTTTTTATATACACTTAATGGTAGCTGGGAATGATATCGCAGTGCACAACGCGCCACCAAGTTTATGTCGCAAGAAAATAAAAGGAAAAATAATTGAAGCACACGAACAGTTACAGACTCATTGTATACAGCGAAGCAGGGAGCATCGCTGTTGTTCAGTCATGGCGGCAGATCTCGGCAGCAAATCCCGCCGCGCGGGGTCATTGGAGTTAGTCACGTGGAAACGCAATACAATTGAAATGCGAATGGAGAGGCCGACATAGTAGAAGAGAAGAGGAAGGAGCGCCCCCTTTCCCTCCTCACACAATAGGTTGCCCTACCTTCAGTGTAGAGGTACGATTTTGCAAAGGTTTCGGGTGAGAGAATGCACAGATTTCGTAGAAACAAAAGAACTAGAAAAAAAAGGAGACGAGTAAAAGTACGAATCACACGTAAACACCGACAAGAAGGGGAAGAAAAATTAAGTTCGAAAAACGGGAATACTTGTCATTGCTGGTAAAGCAAAATTGAGTTTAGGTACTTTTTCATACATGCTACAACATACTTTTTCATTTTGTCTTTTAACCAATATTATATTTTGTGTATAGTGTGCAACGCTACTAAAGCTATTGGCGTGAGTGCAAAACTTTATCCACCGATTTGTTGACAGTCACTCTCGCGCAGGATAAAGCCATGCGCTCGCGCCAGAAGGTTTGACAGCTCTGTACGCTACAGGATTTCCGGTCCGCGATTTTGTAACACTTGAAGCAAGGCCAGAAGCTAAGTGCACGAATGATAGAGTAGTTCACGATTAAAAAAAAACTAAAATAAAGTACAGGAGTCAGTAGGTTCTTTCTAAACGTGTGCGCGTCTTCAGTTGCAAACCCCTCTCCCCTGTCATCGATGTAGATAGCCAAACGTTTGAACAACGTCCTCCCGGTTTCATCGCAGATGTGCTCAGACGAGCACACGTGGTGTCCACTTCCGCTCCTACCTCGATTCTTCGTAACACCGGATGCCATGAATGGAGTGATCGACGAGATGTATATAAGCATAAGGCAGACGCCGGTCTTGTTTCAAAGTCAATGGATAAGCCGTATACTTGTGCTGATGAGCCTTGAACTTCCGCTTCGTTTAGAGCATGGTATCACAGTTTCGCCTCGCCATGTCTCGAACTGGGCAAGTAAAACAAATTACTCTATCATGTTTCTATACTGTCCGAGATACCCGGTCAATAGGTTCTGTTATCTTAAAGGACAACTCGGATCAAGGTTTAAACCGAAAGAAACAGTTACAACCGAATTAAAACATCAAATTATGCCGAGATTTTGACCATGACCGTCCTATAAATGGTTTGCACGTGACGTCATCGCCCCGTCCTGGATGCCATTTTGGGTCACTCACTACTTGTGCTCGCTAAGGAAAACGTATTCAGTGTTTCGAAATGCGTGCTTGCATGCCGCAGAATCAGCAGCTAGGCCACCAGAATAGCCCCTGATGTGACCCTAGTGCGAGTAATGCATTGACTTCCTAGCGGGCCTTCGGTGGGTCAGCTGTGGAAAAAGTGTATAGGGCTTGCACGTGACGTCATTGTAGCACGCTGGTGGCATTGCCTAGTTGTTTTTACCGAGATGAACAATTGTGGTAGAGCAAAACTGATATGTATATGCGGCAGAAGGCACGAACGCAGCTGCAAGACCTGCCCAGAGGCAGCTGATGCGACCTAAATTACCTTCATTTATACTGCGAAGAGTTGCGTAATTTTTCGGCAAACAGTGTTTTCGGACACCTGCCTGAGCTACTAACTGGAGCTGCTTGATTGCGCTGGTGCACATACAGTTGATTTATCGTGCAGATAATACGAGTGGCAGTAGCTACTGCATCCGGGTTTCCCCATAACTCGCGGAATGGCAGTCACGTTAACGCCGCCGCCGCAGCCGATTGCGACTGGTTTCCGCTTTGTTGAAAGTTCCCAAAATCCGTATATGAAAACGAGACAATACCATGAACTGCACAGTAAATTCAAATTTTACCTCATACTTCGGTGACAGCATCTGCGCTAGAAGAATCGAACAAGCAAAATATAGATATTCTGAGTGGACTTGGATTTATTTAACGCACTCTTTTAACACAATATACTTTTAATATCGGGAGGCGAGGTTTATGAATCCCTTACAGAAATAATTGGAAGGAACAATTTTGTGCTCAATCCAAGCGATGATCGATTATTTTATTTGAACAGTTTTTGTTTAAGGGCGAATTTTGTAGCACATATTCTTTCAAATCTGAATAGAGAAATTTGGAATCACAATGCATCTCATATACTGAGATGTAGCCCTTTATATGCCCCACGTGTGACCATATATGTTTGACAAATATATTTATTACTAAAACAACTCGGAATAATTTACTCTGTCCATTGCTTTGTGCAATTTTTCCGCACTAATGCACTTTTTGTTCCAAGTTAGCAGTATTAACCGAATAACACTAATATATGAAACAATTAAGGTTGCGGTTGCACGCAGGGTCACCTCCTCTAAGCAGAAATTGATTTTCAGTGTTTTTCGGAGATATATACCATAAAACACATGCGTATTGTTCTCACGATGAGTAATAAAATGAAATATTGGCAATACGGACCAGCGTTGTGAAGACATGATGACAGTAATAACTTAGATGTGCGGCAATTTGAAAATTATAACTGCCTCGTGCATTTATTAATAAATAAATAATTTCAATATTTTAGACAAAATTGCTTAACACGACTGTGCCTTTTTATGCATTCCAGAATCTTACTTCTCATTAGTACATCAAGTACTCCTCCTGCCGGTGCACCTGAAGAAAAAAAAGTGCCTGACATGTCTTTAGATGAAACAAAAAACGTAAAGAATGAGAAGTCCGATCCGTTCACAACATAAATTGTAATACCACGTCCTTGACAAATAATATAGAAGCCTTTTGCCACCAAGATTGAACGTAGACTGGACCCCATCCTCATTAAATGAGCTCTTAAAGTGACGACCAATTACTGGTGTTCTGAGTGCAGCAGATGTTCAACAGATGCGTCCTTAAAGTGACGACCAATTACTGGTGTTCTGAGTGCAGCGAGATGTTCACACAGATGCTTCCCATAGTGTAGGATAATAGCCTTTCGCTACCTCCGTCGGCTCTGTAAGTGAGTTGTCACCAAATATTTCCCAGGCTAGTCCTGATTTAAGCCACTGCCGCCCCAGACTAAACCTGAGCGCATCAAAATGTTAGAACTATACATGACGAGTCCAGTCATACTCCTACGGTTTAGAGTCACTGCCTGATTACGAAACGCCGGGGTTGGTGAGTATCAAGCAGTGCTGGACAAAATACTCGATAAAAGTATTTGAGTTAAGTTACTAAATACCTGCTTCATAACGTATTTAAAATACTACTCAAGTCACTTTCACTGTAAAGTATCTTGAGTAAAGAACAAATACTTAGAAATGTAATTCTATCACCTGTGAAGATAGTTCCGCATTGTGTAACTTGCATTGACGTCAGTGACAGTTGCGGAAATCTGGTTTACCAGAATGGGCTGCTAACACGCAACAGCATAAAGCGGAAAGAAAACGTAGGTTTATTGTCATGCAGTTCAACTATAAGGAGCAGGATATCACTGATACATGTTACAAAGCTATCTATGGCCTCAGTGTGGCCATTTTCACTTCCGTAAAACCACCCCTTTTGTTTGAGGATTTTTTTTTTTTTTGGGGGGGGGGAAACTTTAGGAAACAAAAAGGCGCCTTTGAGAAGGCGAGGAGAAAATCTTAATCGTACGAACTTTTGGGTGAAATATGAGTCACAATCGGCAAACAAAAGCGATGTTTTCACGAGCTTAGTCTAAGTAACCGTAGCTTATCGGAACTATCAACAGGATTTGGTTGCTCGAAAGAATGTTCATTTTCGCTCATGTCACGCCCACGCTACTTTATACCGAAAAACTCGAAAATGGCGGAATGTCAAAAGTGTATTTAAGATAATGAGTGCAGGATACTCAGAAATGTAATTACAATACAGTATCAAATACTCTCGATCAAAAGTATTTACAAGATATCAAGATATCTTGCAAAAGTATTTGAAATACATTATCTTGAGTAGAGTATTTGCAATAGGCACAAGTCTGGTTTTAAGCAACTTATCCTCTCTCCGCAGCCAATGTTATTGAGGCATTAGCCCATAAGAAAACCGAATCTCCGAAGCCAGAAGCGAGAAGATAATGCGTCACGCCCTGCGTTTCTTAAATTGTCAGTGACTATGGCATGTCATACGACGTCCGGCAATTTTCAATCACCCTATACTAACTATACTTACATGTTGCGTCCACCATGGTCAGTTTCGCGACTCTGGTACACACCGCAGAACATGCCAACTGCGCGCATAGAGATATATGGGCGAATACTCAGCTGCGTTACACTCCGTACTTTAATAATCGGTCTGACTTTCAATCGATAGGATAAGATAAAGGTGATGGGCGTGACGCTAGTTTGAAATAGATTTTGTTTCCTGAGGTTTCACAACAAAACGATGCTCCCCTGCGTGTCCTTTGCGTCAAAGCACATAAAGCGTTTTTTTTTGTGGGCGTTAGTTAATAATGAGTGAATGGTTGCATGCTCCTTTTTCGACGTCAGGAACATGGCGTGTTCGTCGGCTTCATTTTTCTCCAGGAGTGCGGCGGCGGAGCCAACAGCTCTTAAGTTGCAAGAGACAGGCAGTATGAATACTGGAGAGCCTTTACTCCTAACCCTCAATAAACTGACGCCAAAAACAAAATACGTTTGGTATGTCGATTGATTCCAAGAAACATTACGCATGAAAGTATAACAGATAAAGCGGCACGTGTCGTAGAAGTCGTCGTTTCTCTTCCGTCCTTGATCCGAATTTCCTCCGGATGTGATGCCGTCAACCTAGATCGTCGCTTATGTCATATGACCCGAAATTGCAGGTGGTAAGCGTCTGAATAAAAAGAGGACCTGATTTTTCAATAGATTGAGAGAGTGTCTAACCGCAGTCTCAATATAACTCGTCGAATACGAAAGTAATTGCCTTTAAGCTCTGGCCAATCTCGTTAATTTGTTTTTTCAGAATGATGTTGCACGTTTTGCTGTTTCTGGCCTCCTTGCTACAATGCCACGGAAAGCGTCCCCACATAGTGATGATCCTGATAGATGACTTGGTAAGGCTCTACATATTTTTTTGCAAATTGTACGACGTAAATGTTAGTACACTTTTTCAATGGCTGCCGCAACAAATGTAATGCGATAGCGTTTATGATCCTTTGCCCCTCTTCATACGAATATATGTCCGTCTTACTTGGCGCTTACTGTGTGCTTCAGAGCGGCGCCATTTTTCATGCCAATGGTTTCTATAATATATATGAGCATAGTTATACGTAGATTCAGGTAGTCCTATTATATTCTGCGGAAAAATGGAATCGGTTTAAAATGACATACCTACTAAGGTCTTCCCGCCGAATTTAGCTTTCGAACTGCGACAAACTGACGCGCAGATTTCTTGGTTTGACATTCTTAGAAATACTTACGCATTTAAGAAAAAATTATTCATGTTTAGTTACCGAGTGCGAGGTAAAATAATCACTGAATAGGCTATTAAATACTCGGCTTTGAGAAGAGTCTGACTGAGATTCCTAAACAATAACACAGGTCACTCCTTAGTTTTGAGATAATCTCAAGTTGAAATTTCTTATGCAATATTAAAGTCAACTACTCCACAAAACAAAAGACACCGACATCGCGGTGAGGGAGAAAACAAATTAAACGTTTTTGCTTTCCCGTTTTCTCTCAAATTTTTGCATTGAAAAAGTAACTTCCGCGCGCTGTCGAATTTGTTAAGTCATTGTGGCTCGTCGTGTTCACCATTAGTGAGGTGCCCGACCAAACGCGTTGCTGTGGTTGGCATTGGCGATTGGCCAGACCAAAGCTTCCTGTGTACCGATAATGCCTCTCCAATCGCCGGCTCACGGTTAGGCAAATCCCTGCAACCACAGCGAGGCAAATCCTGGTCGTGACGTCACGTAGCGGAAACCGTGAGAGGGCGCCACCTAAACACCTCGGCTCCAATAATGGACATCCCACCTATCCTGGCTTGTAAACAGCTTAGATCCGCGTGCCATCCGGCTTCGCAATCCAAATCGAAAAACCAGCATTTTTTATGTTTTTTTATAAGCCGTCAGCGATATCAGTTATACTTCATGCCTTGCCGCATAGAAGTTGCCGCCTTCTCGCCAATCACATGGCACTGACAAACAATACGTGATAGACTCTTTCCGAAATTTCGAAATGCTGCATATATTATGAGCGTCCGACATTAGTTGGTCACGCACTGTGAGCACGCACTAGACACGAACGGTCCGTCAGCTTTCGGAGTGTACTCGGATCGAAACGCAATCCACACGAGTGCTGCGTCAGTAGCTCGGGGCAAACTCGGAACCGATCATCAAGCTTCAAGCCGGAATCGATGAGACCATATGACGGCTGCGCATAATATATGCGCCATTACGCAATTTCGGATGGTGTTTATGGCGCTTGGCATTCTCACTGGATTAAAATTATTAAACAAGAGCATTGACTAGCGGTGGCGAGGGAATTGCTACATATCGCGTGAACTCAGAAATTTCGGAGAGTACAGTAGCTCCCCTTTCGTGCAATGAAAAAGAAATATAGAACTCAACATCGAGTATTCTTGGAAAGACCTCGTGTCCGGAACATGCATGTAACAAAAACAAATATCAAAATCGTCGACGGTGACGCAAGGGAGAGAGACAGTGAGAGAGCTACGCACTCTTGTTTTATTATTTAGGTCAGTGATGCCCGTTAGCGGATTAGCGGAAAAGGCTTTGTGTATTTTTTACCAGGTATCCTTTTCACTTTTAACTTCCCACTTTTTATATAACCGTGTAGAATACAGGCAGGAAAGGAAGCAGCTGCTTTCAATGAAGTCAAAACGATAGCGCTTTTTGACAGGATCAATGTACTTTTGCCGTGTGCGCTCCTGGATTAAACGCACATTAAAAAATAAAAAAGAATTAATAAAAGAGGTTTACAAACATCTGTACTGCGAAACTAGAGCGCAGCTCTTGAGGAGGAGGAGGGAGGGTATGGCCGTTCTCCTTCTCCGCACTCTCTCCTCCTCCCGTTCTCCACCCGTCCTTCTCTGCTCCTCATCCTCCTCTTCCTCCTCAACACCAGTTCGATTCCCCGCTAAATTCAGCGGAAATTTGAATTGCTGTTGAGGTCACGTGACGTCAATTTTCCAGCTAAATTCAGCGCGATTGCGCCGACGCCGACACCAACGGCGACGCCGACGCCGTGAAACAAAGAAACGGGCACCTAAGAGCTACTCTCTAAAGATAAAATCTTTTCTGACCTTGTGAGCTTCACTCCTTACTAATTTCACCTGAAGTCCGACCGCAGTACACGCTACGATCGGCAGGTGCCAAACAATACGCGCCCAAAAGTACATCTTCGAGGCACTTGCTCGTATTTTGGGATTTGCTATCGCCTGCTAGACCAATAATCACGCACAGGAAAGGCGCAGATCGCGGCGCATTCACTGAGCGTGATTTGTTTAACCGGGAATATAGGAGTGAAGAAGACGATGTGCTTGGGGACAATAAGCGTAGCACTTGCTGTTTGTCACTGCGCACACCGTATTTTTCAGATCTTTATCGTTTTCCGAGCTTCGATATTCGTTGGCATCCCAGGGTTCGATTCCTGCCTAAAGATTTTGTTTTCCCTTTTTTTTCTCTCTCTGTACGGCAATAGCCGTCACTGCCTTTAATTCGGACCGGATCCCGTGTGTGCACTCAAAAATACAGTGCATCTACTTTCCCGCAGAGCACTTGAGAGAGCCGATCGCTCCAACCTACGGAGGGAGCTGGGCGAATGACGGGGCTGATAATATGTGGGACCCCAAAGAATTACAGTATGCACCGTGGCACTGAGCGTGATCTTACAGCGTGCTCAGTGGTACAGATCAGACTGCCATCACTGCCATTACATTTTTCCAGCGTCTTCATTCACCGAGTTCCCTCCGTAGTGATTTGGCTCTTCCGCTGTAGATTTCTTAGAGTGGCTTTGCCGTAAAGCGGACACTCCAGATTTCTTAGAGCGTGTTGTGAATTAGTACGTCGTAACCGGCTAAATCTAGAGGGGAACGTTTATTTACTAAATGTAGTGGGGAATCAAAGTGTCGGTGATCGCTGGACGTCACGGTGTCGTGTGGCGTCGAGTAACACGATCATATAAATTTCCCGCTAAATAGAGCGTAGAAATTCAGGCTAAATTTAACGAAGACATTTTCTATTTTCTAACAATATATAGGGAATGTAGTCTTACGTGACGCCAAAGTGCCACGTGACTTCATAGCGTCACGTGATGTCACGGCGTCACGCGACGTCGAAGGGTGACCTGAACAACGTTTTCTAAACTTTAGCAGTGACGTCCTCTAAATTTAAACACTGTAGTGTC